>SNQJ01S0176715.1:1523-19918 GCA_010110895.2 Picea sitchensis | reverse complement strand
GACTACCCAGGTACTAGAGAGTATCTTCCCGAGTGTTGTTCTCGGTGACACTATAGCAGTCTAGCGGCCGATAGGTTTATCTAAAGAGGGCTTCAGGAAATCTAGGTCGATCCATACATAGGTGTTGTTTGATGTGCTACCACTCGAAGGGGTACCAACAAGGGTTACAAGGGTGGCCAACAGATGTGCGCTTAACAACCACTTGTATTTCCTGCGTGTATGAATTCCTCAACCGCGGTTTTATGTGTGTAACGACAGATCTCTGTGGCTTAAAGACATCGGAATACATCTCTACCCTGGAAAAAAATACCCACAATTTCTGCCAAGGAAAGTGCTTTGATACCACTTGCAAGATACCAGATATATAAAATATGCAGAATAGAAATAAAATGCTAGAAATGGAAGAATAATAGTAAAATATCCATCATAATCTCCACAATAACACAAAAATGATATAAGAACAACAATAGAAATAGCACTTTGATTCAGAAAGCAATGTTCACAGGCCTCTTCGAGGGGGAAACTTCCAATTGAGCAGCTCTCTGTTACAATAATCTCCAAGCTAGGGTTTCCATACCCTTGACCCTTATTTATACTAAATATGTCTATTAAGATAAGCATCTAGAGGAATATCCTTCTAGAAGTGGAATCTTCTATTAGGTCTTCTTACATCCGCCTTATTCTATTTTATTGAAAGGCCTTATTAATATTGACCTTTATTACATCCGAATACATTGATCTACCTATGTGCGGGTTAGGACCCTAACAAAAGGTGAAGATTGGGAGAAGCTAGACATAAGAGCAAGGGTAATATTGACTCTGCATAGTAGATTCGATGTTGTTGAATGTCGAGGAGAATCTACAGCCAAGGAACTATGGGGATAAGTTGGGGAATTTGTATCAGAAATCAAAGTCACTGGTAAACAAGTCGTTTCTTGAGAAAGAAGTTGTATCATCTTAAGGATGGAAGATGGGAAGTGCAGCCAGAGCATCTAAATGTCTTTAATACTCTGGCTTGAGAATTCAACTTGGCTCCATTAATATTATGATTGTAGAAGAGATAAGTGTATTACTTTGTTATGTTCTTTGTTAAACTCTTGGGATAATCTAGTTGCGGAAATTGGTAATACTACTCAATCTACATTGAAGTGTGAGGATATGGTGCATCCTTGTTTTCTGAAGAGATGAGGTGAAAAACATGGATGGTCACAAGCACATAGATAATTTATTTGTAAGAGGTGCACCCAAGGCGGGGAACCTTGGTAATCCTTCAGGTGGAGATCTAAATCTATAGGTAGATGCTCAGTCTGAGAGAAATCTTTGAGGAAATGTTGGAAATTAAGTGGTAAAATAGGGCATTATAAGAAGGTGCAATCTAAGAAGGTTGAAAACCAAAGGGATATGATACCTCTTTCATAGAAGTACGAAAATCTCCTTTGAAGAAGGAGGTGTGTTTACGGAATATACAAGTACACATCTTGGAGACCGTGATCTTATGGTTGGTCATTCCGGGTCGTCATACCATATGACTCCTCATGGAGTGGTTCTCACGAATATATGAAAAATATGATGGTGGTGATGTATTCTAGGAGATGACTCGATAGAAAAATCATAGGATGAGGAAAAGTGAAGTTGAATCTCATGTATGGTTGGATTAGAACACTCCCTAGTGTACAGATTCTGGGATTGGCTAGGAATTTTATTTTTGTAAGCAAGATGGAAGATGTAGGAGTGGATATTGTATTTGGAAAAGAGGCACCCACAAGATGATGCGAGGAGAAATATATGGGTGTTGATGAGGGGGTTTGGTGTGGAACTTTGTACAGTTGTTGGGAAGCATCCATACTAGTGTTGTAACAGTTATGGCTGACTCCCTCATGAGAAAATGAAGGAGACCAGACCAATATTGTCCCCAAAAAGACATGTTGGCATCAAAGCGAGAATATTGGAGAAAGAGACTGCGAGGCACTACAGTAAGGTATGGTTGAAGAGTAATCTAATTGCACTTTTAATTTTTGATTTATCTTGAACATTTCATATATGGTAAACAAAATGGAGTAAAATTCCCATATGGTGCTTTACAACAAAGAGCAAAGGGATCTTAGAGTTGATACAGAGTGATGTGTTTGAACCTGTTCATGTTCCATCACTAAGTAAATATTTGTGTATTATGAACACATTTCATAGATGATTTTTCAGGAACACGTGGATTTACTTTCTTAGAAATAAATATGAGGCATTTAGTAAATTTAAAGAGTTTAGACTCACGGTAGAAAATCAGACCAGGAGAAGAAAATAAGTATTGAGAATAGATAATGGTGGAGAAGTATGCAGAAATGAATTCAAAGAATCCTATAAGAAGTGTGGTATAGAAATGAAGAATACTCCATATATAAATGAGAATGGAGTTGAAAGGATGAATAGAGGACTTACTGATGGAAAAAGAAAGGAGCATGCTAAATGGTGCTAGGCTCGCACAAGAATCATGGGCAAAGGAAGTGGGTACAACATGTTAACTGGTCAATCAATCACCTTCATCAGTATTGGATGATAAAACTCCACCACGAGGTATGGATTAAAAGGAAACCCTCTCTTCAACATGTAGATTGTTTGGTTGTGATGCTTATGTACATGTTCCAAAGGAGAAAATAGAAGTAAGTTGCATAAAAAGGCTAAAATTTTTATCTTTGTGGTTATAAAGATGGTGCTTGAAAGGTTATAAGCTTTGGAACAGGAAACCAAGAAAATTGATTTCTGATGTGAGATGTTTTTTCGAGGAGAGGAGCTAAAGATGTGTCCAAGCGAATTCCACAATAGAGATAATCTGAGAAAATATAGAGCAATTTGGATGTTCACTGAAAATCTGAATCATGAAGAAGAAGCATGAAAGAAAGAAGAAGAAAAAGACCTCATACCCTATTATTGAGGAGATCATTAAATAAGAGAAACGAGAAAGATAGTTGATTCAGGTGGATATCAGCCACCACCTTACCATTTGAGTCCAGCAGCTTTTCAACATTTTGATCCATTTACTATTTTTAGCGTTTTTAGTCCACAGACACAGGTAGTTTTAGGCCCTAAACGACACTTTTTTGGGGTATGTTGCGTTCAAAATTTTCATCATGAAAATTTTGTGCAACTGTATTCCTAGGATAAATATTTCCAGCAGACTGCTCACTTCTAAAAAGCGGAGATACATTATACAAAAATTCGACCACAGGGAAGTTGATATCATGACTTACCAGGGGCCCACATGACTTTTGGTGCTTCATCTCACTAAGGTTGGGGTTTTTATTGAGATGTTTAGGGGTTTTAGAAACTCCCTGTTGACCCCAAGGTCTTAGGAAACACAATTGTGACAAATGCTATACAGAATGATCGCAGGTAAGTCACATCTCTCTGAGAGAGATGAAAAAGCCACCACCATTCCAGCCAGCTTGTTTAAAGCTGCATTTTGCGGTTTCAAACCTTTCATATTGAACCAGAAAACCGGTTTTCACACATATCATTATTTATGTTAAGCATACGTATGTCTGTGATCATTTTGTTCTGCTCCATAAAATCCGGTTCAATAAGTCCCACTGGTTTTCTAATTTTGCTTCATCTATTACTGAAGATTATCCAGAAGCCCATCAGGGGAAGCAATGGGTAGGATGAAACTCTAGAAAGAAGGCCATGGTTGAAGAAATGGATATGCCTTATATAAAAGAATGAGGCATGGGACCAAGTGGAATTTCATTTCAAAGAAAATGGGTTTGTGCTGCAATAGTTTGTTCAGAAAGAAGTTTAATGCAGAAGCAAAAGTGGAAATCAGAGAAATAAGCTAGGTTTTAATATGAAAAGCAGTTATTCTCGAAGACAGGGAATTGACTTTAGGTGATATTTTCTCTGTTGCTAAGATTAAATTCTATTGTTCTTTTATCTATTGCTAATTCTTTTGATCTTGAAGTGGAGCAGGTGGATGTGAAGACAACATCCCTAAATGGGGATGCGGAAGAAAGAAACACCATGAAATGACGAGAGGTTTTGTTGTGAAGGGAAAAGAAAGAGTTGGTATATAAGATAAATAAGTCACTATAACCAATTCTGAAGAAATATCCACAGGATGGTACCAAGGGTTTGTACATCCTTGGAATTTGGGATTTGTCAAAACTGGGGAGTTGATCAACATGTATATTCCGAAAGTTGTGTCACTTCATTTATGTAGTGTTGTATGTTGATGACATGTTGTTGGTGGAAATAACATGGATGTTATCGGAAGTGAAATCGTAACTATCCTCCAAATTTAACATGAGAAGGATCAGGTAACTAGCCCTGTTCAGGGAATGGAGGATGCAAGGAAGATAAAGTGCAAACAGAAACTACATTGGTTGAATAGGAGAAAATATGTTGAGATGATATTGCAAAGGTTTAATATGCATGAGTAGAAACGATAAAAGTTCCTATATTCTAGGGTGTAAATTATCTGAGAACAATGTCCCCAGACACAAAGAAAAAAAGAAAGAGGACATGTCCATGTTCCATATGCCCTTCTTGTTAAGCAGAGTTTGATGTATCACAATGGCCTATACTAGGGCTTGGGACATTGTGTGTACATCACAGTGGAAGTTTTGAGTAGGCATATGTCAAAAACAGGAAGGCATTGAGACAACAATAATAAAGAGGGTGTCTTGGTATTTGTGTGGCACTACCAATTTTGGATTATGCTACCAAGAGCCGAGATTAGACCAGTACGGTGGACATACATGGCTTTGTTGAGTATTTGGGTTGCAGAATGGATCATGAGAAAGATCACAAGTCAAGGGTACATCATGTTTAACCTATTTAGGAGAGAAATCAGGTTGGATGAGAAAAAGACAGGCTTTGGTGGCACTCTCAACTACAGAGACTGAATACATGGCAGCCACTCATTTTAAGCACAAGTGGGTATGTGTTTAACCTATTTGGAGGAGAAATCAGTTGGATGAGCAAAAGACAGGTTGTTAGTGGCACTCTCAACTACAGAAGTTGAATACATGGCAGCCACTCATGCAAGCAAGGAAGCAGTATGGTTACAAAGATTGTGTCCAGGTATTGGGTTGGTACAACAAGAAGTGAGATTAGATTGTGACATTCAGAGTGCAATCTTCCTGGAAAAGAACCCAGCTTATCATTCGAAGACAAATCATATTGATGCTCAGTATCACTTTGTGAGAGACATGGTTGAGGAAAAGAAAGTGTTTCTGGAAAAGGTTGACACTTTGAAGAATGTTGCAGATTCATTGACAAAGTCTGTAAGCACAGAAACGTTCTCCAGGTGTAGAGTAACAATGGGCATTGTTGCCCTGGATTGTTGACTATATAATATTGGGACCCCTGGATGCAAATAAAACAACAAGTGGGAGAATGTTGGGTATGTGTTATATTCTTTTCATGTGTGTGTGTGGGCACGCCAGATAAGACAATTGTGTCTGACGATCCCTCGTAGTAGTGATTCGTTTGTGTCATGTGTGTCGGGTGCTTTCCTAGGGAGGTCCTAGGGGGGGGAAGGTATGCCCCCCCTGGTTACGCATAGTGTTTGGCACCGGGCGTAGCACGGGGTCGACGGGGTTTAGGGAAGCACCCCGAAATTATTTTTTTTGGGCGGTTTTTGCTATTTTTTGCGGATTTTGATATTTTTAGCGGTTTACTAAAAATAATCTTGGTTTTAGGGATTAGGGTTTTGGTATCTATGGAATACCTAAAAACATTGTATAGATTGTATAGTGGATGGTGAAATTCGATATAGTGAATATAAGAAAGTTTTTCCCGGTTGAGGGTTTTCGGTATAAATCTCTATGTACTATGTGAATGAGCCATTGATTAAATTTTGTTTTGCTTAAGAATCTATATGCATTTCTTTACTTAACATGTTTAAAACTTACACGCATACCTATGTTTTGGGTGATTGTGAATCATTTTATATATAAAGGTATTCATAAAAATTTAATTGCACGTGTTCCATCAAACCTGACAAAGCTTATAAAAGCTACTTGTTTTGATGAATACATTCATAAGAATAGTCTTTATATAATTTATTCTTGTCTTATTATTTGTTAGAGTCTTTATATTATTAAGATTCCTAACATTGTTACTATGTGTGTTGCATTAACTCTAGAGAAAACAAGTCATTCACTTAAGAGGTATCAAAACATAGTAGGAATTATATATGTGCTAATGGTTGCACTATTTTTATGAGGAATTTATATTTGGATAAAGTAATTTGTTTTACTCAATAATTAACAGAAGCTAATAATAATAAACTTTGTTTTAGCCAAATTTGGAAGATCAAATCCACTTTACATTTTTAATAGATATAGTTTGTCAATGTAATTTGACATTGTTTAGATGATAGAAAATTGTTTAAAGTAATCATAAGAAAAGAAATTCATAGAAAATTACCTAGAGGTCATTCTTATTTTATTGGAACTTTGCACAAGCTCTTCACCCACATATTATACACACGTTTCTCCATCTATTATTTGCATATAGAATTTTAGGCAATCCAATTAAGCAATAGAGTACACCCTTGAAACATAAACAATCCCTTTTGGTTGTAGTATTGTTGACGAGTCTGAATGGCCCAACAAAAGTAAGGGGTACTCCCTAGTACAATGTCGCAATTAGATCATGCACCGTTTGGTTTAGGAGACCCATCCATATTCTGGCTCGACTACCATTTTTGGTTATGAGGGATGAGGATGAATGATTATGCAATGTAAATATGTAGATGAAGACTATGTATCAAAAGAACTATAATCTACTTCTATTCTAATATATCATATCCTAGCTAGGAGAAAGTTATCGTAACCAAATGAGTTGTATAGAAACTAAAATCTACTGGAAACTTCACCCAGATAGTCATAACGAATATGCAAAGTTAGAAACATATGCATATAAAATATATAACAAGAAAATTCCAAACTATATTATTCACATACATCACAACTCATATGCATAGGACATAAAGAGATAAAGAGGAATAACAAAATTGTGAAAGAGATATAAATTGTGTTAGATTAGTCAATAAGAAAACATATCCTTACAATCCATATGAACATCATACATTCCTCCTGAAATAGTTCAAAGAAAAAAAAAAAAAAACAACGTGCAATTTTTTCTCCCTTTCATAAAACTAGCCTTGGGTGCTTCTCAATATTCATTAACCAAGTATTTTCTCTAAAATAAGTTCTAGAGACTATGCAAATCTTGAATATCCCTTCTAAAAGTGTGCCTCTTCCTATATTTATAATAATTTTCCTAACTCCCTCATGACTTCTTGTATTCCCCCTAAAGAAACCATTACAAAATTGTTCATCTTCCCTATACTCAGTGACATGTGTACAAAGTAAAGACAAAATGGGAAGTATTTTAGAAAAGACAAAATAGAGTATAGGTAATAACAATTTCGAATTTGTTATTTCGTCTTTTCATGGAATCTTTTATTGGAGGTATATTGCCCAGATTTCTAGTTGATCGTGCATAGATATGAGTCTATAGTATGTGAGCTCTTCTATGGTAGTTGTATGCATAGCTACGTTGTTGTCGAGGATCTATATATCTTTTGATAGTATAGTCATGAATGCATGAACCATAGTATGGACCTTTGTTGGTTGAATGAAGTGTTTTTCTATTAAGTATGTTGTTACTGTGGTGTTTGACTCGGTGACCTCCCATCTATGACTTGTGTTGTCTTGTATCTTATCGACTAGTTCATCCATTATAAGGGTTTTTCCAAGATCTTCTAGTTGGGAAAGTCAACATATCTTGATCAATTCTTGCGCTTCCTTTTACATGTGTGAACATATCACCATTAAGCTAGTTGTTTCTCTATCTACCCTTTGTCTCGCTTGCTGGTGGAGATCTAGTTCATAGATGTATGTTTTCCTTTCCCTAGCTGAGGGATGATAGAGCTTGACCGACACGCCCGGGTTTTCTACAATCCATGTATCAATAATATTCATGCCCTCTCAAATAGTATTGAACCATGTGAGTTTATCCTACACCCTACTATGTTTCTCTATGATGATGGTAGCTATGTCCTAGAACATATGCAGGTGAGATAACATGTCGATTATGGCTTCCTCTAGCTCAGTACTGAACTTTTCTATGCTAGCTTTGAATATTTGTAGGTCTCCCTCATCGACCTTTACCTATTGAAGTTTTTCCTCAAGTTCCCTAATCCTCACTTCCTTCTCTAGATTCTGTAGGCACAAGTTGCGGACGTTGTCTTATGTGGCACTCATGAAGGAAGAACTAGTGGAATCTATGGTGACGGGATATTCCCTGACGTCTCTAGTTACAAGGTTCTTTGTGAAAATCGAGATTAGGTTTCCTCCCATCATGCACACCTTCTTCACTTGTTCTTGCACGATTTTTCCCGAACCCTTATCGTAGGTGAATTTATTCATATTTGCGACCTCTATTGATTTGAACAGGAGATGAAATCTCTGATCCAAACCGGCAACTTGATATTAACCACTAGTTCCATCCATGAATATCTCTGGTGGGTTAGTGTCCATTGGTACATTCTCATTGTTTTTGGCTTCTTCATCCTTTTTCTTTTTTTCTTATTTTGCTTCTTTGTCAACATATTCCTTGGCTTCGTTTTCTAATGCTTCTACTTTTGTTCTCTTGGATACTGCCTTTTCAATTGTCACCTTTTTTTCAGGTTCTTTTTGTGTGGTTTACTTTTCTTCCTCCTCTACTTCGACTATTGTTGTTGCTACTACTTTTTTTTCCTCAAGAAATATTCTTCTCTTTCCTCATCCTCTTTTTATCTGTTATTTTCTCTTCTTCTTCTATAGATTCCAACTATGCAGATGTGGTAGCAGCAGATGTTTTTTCTACTACCTCTTCTTCATCTTTCTCTCTAGCCTTCTCTCGTGCATTTTCCTCATCTAAAATCCTTCCTAAGAGTTGGCCTCGTCTCTTGAATAGGATGACGTCATAAGTTCTCGCATTTCAGTGTATCTCTTCTTCTTCCCACGCCTCTTATATGTACACCCAAGGCATTCCTATCTTTTTGAAATTGTCTTTTACAACCTTTTTGGGTTCATGTCTCATGAACCTTTCCTCCCAAAAATGATACGAAAGAAAAGTATCCACTTCCTCCTTGTCCTGCTTAGTGGTCGAAAAGGAAAAAGTGTCAATGTATAGTGGGAGTGGTGGCCATATCACCTTCTTATCTCGATAGAGTATTCCTCCAACTCTATAGATTATTGTTTGATATTCCACCTCCTGAAGCACTAGTTTGTCTGGCACAAACCAAGGCAGTAGATGAGGGGATTTCATGGCACCACACACCCTGATATAAGTACCATGTTCCATCAAATACCAATCCCTGATCCTCTTGATGATAGTTATTTATTTTTTGTTCATACATGAGGATGGTGTGAAAAACATGAACTTGTATGATGGAGCCACGAAGTGCTCATAGATTTTTTGGTACTCCATAATGTACTTATGCTCCCAGAGTACTTTGAAATATAAATGAATGGTTTTGTTTGTTGGTTGTCATTCCCAACCTATATTTTGATATTGGTGAGCTATGCACATGATGTCGATGAGGTATGATGACATATGGAAGCTTGGGAAGGTCTCGATTGGGACTTCTATGACCGTTGTGATGGCTTCCTTCAGGTTTACTGACAAAATATCATCCCAGTTGAATGAGAATCCTTTGTCTGCACAATTGTAGATTAATGGCATGTATGAGAGGGGAAACTTGGAGGAAACATGTTCCCCGTAAAGTCTACATAACATGGCCACCATTTATTGATAGGGTTTTACCCACCAATGGATCTAAGTTTGAATTGCTTATCAGATAAAGCATAGATCTTTCGATAAATGTTTAAACTCACCAAGAAGTTTGTTGTCTAGATTTTTGGTCCCTTTCTCTATATGATAGCATTTTCCCAGGCATTTGGGTTGGAATGATGTTATGGATTCTCCCCTAGGGTTGTATACAAACATGTTCCCCACATCCATGTGCTTCAATATCCAGGTAATGACATTAGCGCAAGGGAATACAGTAGGGGCTACTACTCTGAATATCTCATAATTTCTAATGTTTTTAAAAATCCTTATTTCATCCTGGTCTTTAGCATCCATAGCAAAGCTCTTCTTTTTGTAAATTTGATACAATTCCCCCCATATGAGTACATATTCTCATTTTTCCAAGAACCTGGAAGTGTCTTTGTACATGGCCCTCGAAATATCCGGTCCATCTCCAATTCGTCAGTCACTTCTGGAAGCCTCAGTGGCAGGTGCTTTGCAGGTTGGTTTCTTCCTCGAAGACATGTTTGAACCTGCAAACTAAATATGGGATTAGTGTAAGGAAAAAATCATAATTGATACATTATACGTCTGGAAAAAAAAAATTCCTAAGTATCTTATAAGAAATACCCAAGGAATCATTGGTGCTAATATTGGGTGGAATATTTTCATCCGACGATGATAGTATGATAGTGGGCATGATGTATGCCTTAATGAAAATCCAAATAGAGACCACGTCCAAAAGGTTAAAAGGTTTGAAATCGGAGTAGTTCTTACTAATTGTTCCGATGGTTATCGGAGGGGTTAGTATTAATTGCACCGATGGTTCACTGTATATATTGAAAGATTTAATATAAAGGTCGTTGATGGGCCTTTGAGTGCATCGAAGGAGTTTTTGTAATATGCTTCGATAGGTCTATGTGCAAATTAGAGAAGTTAACTTTAACCGCGTCGGTGAGTAACTTGGTGTATTGGGGAGTTGAAGTAAAAAGAATCGATGTATATTGGGTCAGTTAGTGGGAAGGCTTTCAATGGGATTGGAGAATATTGTATGAAATTCTCATAAAGTAATGAACCGACAAATTTTGGGCCAACTCCTCTGGTCGAGACCGAAGGAGTTAGTGTCAAAGGCTCCAAAAGAATTGGAGACTTAAGTATTAATATTTTCGACCAGGTCGGAATGTTTCACAAGTCCTAGGTTTACATAGTAGTTCCTTGAATTTGAACCATGTATTTAGAGATAGTTTGATTAACGGGATAAAATTATGGTTGCACTCGTATTTAGAAACTATCCAGTGGCTTGATCTATGGGATGACTCGTCTTGTGGATAAGATGCATACGGTAACCTATGCATGGTCTTAGCGATAAGAGTCAAGAAGGATTATGACTCTCAGGGTGACTAAAACACAAGCATGCATGAGAAAAAACAATGGAAGTCGAGAGGGGGTGTTGGTAATGCATAGGGTTTATTGGGGTGCTTTGTCTCAATAACAATGGTGATGAGGGTGAGAGGATATGGGTTCCTAAGAAAAATACCAAGTTTTAGTATATATATATATAAAAAGAAGGAAACACTAACCCTAAATATTACCTAAAACAGTGCGAGCAGAATGTTGTCAAGCGAGTTAGGGATTACCTGGTAGTTTCCAGGAACGTGTATGGAGATAAGTGGATGTTCGGGTGCTTTGTATCTTTGGAAAATTGACAGAAAGGTCAATCTAGTCCTATTTTGGTGAACATACATGGAGATATGAAGGGGAAGAGATTCTTTTTATAAACATTTGGGCACATTAAATGTGTGACATGATGTTGGGAGGAATCGACGAAGTTGGTGAAAATTCCTCTAATATGCATCAGAGGAATTCATGGGAAATTATTTGATGCATATCAGAGAACTTGGTATGAAGGGTGTTGATTTTTGTTGAAGGAGAAGGCAGAAACTCCTTTGGATTGACCGAAGGAGTTTATACGAACTCCTTTGATCGAATAGGAGGAGTTAATATAAATTCATATGATGGAAAAGGCTTTTTGGAGGAAAAATAAAGAAGTTGGCCAATGGTTATCAAAGTGGTTGGAGGGAACTACTGTGATGTACAATGGAGGAGTTTGTGGTAACTTATATGTACACCAAAGGATTTTTCATTAACTTTCCCAGTCCCAGTTCATCAATCTGAGTCCCAGTTTGATTTTTATCGTGATTTGCAACTCGCCTCCTCAATCCGTTCATGGAAATGTGGCCAATTTGGTCTGAGGGCATAAAATCCAAACCAAGCAGCATAACGAAGTTTTGTAAGCTCTCGAAAGTCTATTTTTCCAAGGCCCATGCAAATACACTACCCACAAACGTCCTACACAAATTTCTTGAAAATCAACCTCCTCTTCAAAAATTGCATTATGCCTCATTGAGCAAAACCCTAGTGTCAGAGATACTCCAACAAACAGTTTTCAGTTCGATGAAATGATAGCGGAGGGGTCCCACTAGGTTAAACTCGGTGTTTCATATCCAATGCAACTGATGGTTCATTCATCTGAGTCTCGATTTGAGTTTTATCATGAGTTGAAACTCGCCTCCTCAAGCCATTTAGGGACATGTGGAATGTTATCGTACAATTTGTACTTTCCCAAAATCCCAATGAAATTGGGTACATAATTTTCCTAACTGGGATTAACCTATCATTGTCACCTTAATAGGAGATCCCTTTCTATTTAGGAGTATGTCAAGACTACCCCAGGGGAGATGTCCCCGGTGACCTGGGGGGGTTGAGAAGGCTAAGGAAAATAGTCACAAGGAAATCCTTCCCCTCTCACAGATCACTCAAATCAAAGGTTTATTTTATTTCTTAAGGATGAATCAAATGAATAATATTGTGTACATGTCCAGAACAAGACAACAAGGCAAATGGGGCACTCTCCAAGTACTAGATGATTTGTAGTACTTCATAAGACAATAAAACTACATAAAATAAGTTAGTTGATTATGAATTTTCAGCAATGCAATAGTTTATAATAGTAATTAATATCTTACAACAGCCACAATATTTAATCCTTGAAATTGCTTGAAAAAGACAATAAAAAGTGACTTTGACTAGGCGAATTGATAGTAAATTGTCACAAGCAAAATTAGCAATGATTAGCTAGATTTTAATGTCAATTTTGCAGAGATTTTGTTGCAGTTATATGGTTGTAGCTATCTTTTGAAACATAATCAAGTTTAAATGGTCAAAAGTGCAAGAAAACTACACACAAAACTAGCACTTACCTAGTAGATTCACTAGTAATTATCACAATTGAATTTTTATTGATTCTAGTGCAAGTTATGTAGGTAAATGTGTCAAATTAATGTATGTTTATATGGATGTAGAATTTTTTTGCTACAAGAAGAAGTTATCTTAGGAGTTAGTCTAATTTAGGGTTAGAAAATGTTAGTAAAGAGTTCAAGGATAAGAGTATAAGTGTTTGTTTGATCAATCACCACTTGTACAAGGTAGTCTAGTGTCTTTCTAGGGTAAATGGAGTCACTAATGGCAGCAGAAAATATTCAATAGAAATATAGCAATGATAATGATATGTTGAAGGGTGGATAGGATAAGAGAGGTGTTGGTATCCCAAGGCCTCAAAAATCCACTTCCAAGAGAAAATTTTCTTAGAAAGTAACAAGGGTTAGGCCCTAGCGATTTTGTCTTTCCTTGAACAAAATGTAATAAAATATGAAATTGGGAAATGGAAATAGGGTTACTAGAGTGATAAAATTGTAGGGCTCTAGTATCTACTTCAAATTAGGTTCCTTTCAATAAATTTTAACAAGTGGAATATTATAGGGAAAAAGATAGTAACATATGTCTTTCCCCTAGGTTTTCAAGCTAGCAATTTCATAATCTTAGACATGAAACAAGTCAAAATAACCATAATAATTCACTCACAATAAATAAATGCATATTTTCTACTTACTTCACCAAGAATAATCAAGCAAATCACCCTAGTTGAAGATCCTCCACATGAAAATAGCCAAAATACACCAAAAATTGCCTCCTTCAAGAAGTGTGCACCACTAGTTTTAGCCAAGAACACTTAAGGGAGGTCGAATTTAAGACCTCTAATTGAGTGATCAATGAATGATGAAAAAATAAAAGATTTCTATCTCTTATTTATACAATGACATTGACCTTTAATTATCTTTTAGGTCACAAAGGTCGGCATGGCCAGTTTACATAAAAAATCTAGTTTTTACATCAAATTAACAATTAAAACCCTAATTTCACTTTAGGGATGATATCATTCCCCTCTTAGGGTGATTTTGGGCCCCATCATGGAACGATAGGCCTCAAACATGAAACGTTAGGCCTCAAAAGGCCTCAGAAGAATCCACATGTGTCAACTAGCATCAAATCATCCTCATGCCAAACCCTAACTGATGACATCAAGGATCAATATGATGAAGTCGGGGGCCTTCAAGGGATAACGTCATGGTAGAATGGAAAGACCCCGCTGGGTATAGGCCTGCTAGAGTGTCTTGGGGGAAATGTTCTTCTTCTTTCCTAGTTCCATCTTTTGGTTTCTCTCTACCCCTGGTTAGGGTCACAGCATCCATCTAGTGGGATTTTATCCCCATGGAGGTCTGAGCTAATCATCTCCCCATATGTACCTGTCCATCGGGCATGGTCCTACAGCAACAACAAGTACACCCTCCATGGGCTCATAATTCACAGGGATCATATCAATGTCAATCACATCCAATAATCAAATTACCCAAACATGTGCATCAAACCCCCCTTTACCCAAACAAATGCTCAAAGACGTTATGCAGTTTAACAAGCCAAGTTTGGGGAGGGTCTTAGGATGTTCTATTGGGATAATCCTCCTCAAGTTTTGGGTGTTTCCTAGGTGAAGACCAATCTAGGTCATGTAAGTGTATGAAATGGTGTAGGGAATGTTTGGGAAACAAGTGTAGTGATAACAAGGGAATGTAGGTCTTACTTGTGGGTGCCTCTGTAGAGGGTGAGTTGTACATTGTCATGGATGCCATCGTTTCCTAGCCCATTCAATGCCTTTTATTCTTTGTCTTATTTATTTTTCTTTTCAATAGAATAGTTGGGAGACACTATCCTGGCGTGGTGACCAGTGGTGACAGCATTCCCCACAAGCACTTCATGGAAATGAGAAGGTTGGCTCGTGATGGGACCCCCTTTCTCTTGGCTATGCCACCAAGAGACACTACCCTGGTTCATTGACCAGATAGATGGTAGTGTCATACCGCTACATTCCCATGGACCTAATAGTCCTTCTCATGATGATCCACCAACTAGATCTTGAGTTTCATTTTATTTTATAGATCCCCTTTTCTTATTGAGAAGTCATTTATTGATTTCTCAAGAATCCCTCGGTGAAGCATCTCAAGGTTTCATTTTGTCTTTTAACTTTTTCCAGCTACTTTTACCCTCTGGGCCTTTAGCCCCTTCCTCCCATAAGGCAAAGTACAACCCTTACTAGTTTGGAAAACCCAATGCCCGAACCAAGGTAGGGGAAGATGAGAACAATGATGAAAAGTGGTAAGTATGGAAGGAATGGATGATGACCTTTCATAGACCCACATAGTGGCAACTCATCACTAAGGGAATCAGCTTACTAGGGCACTCTATCACCCTCCCAGGTATAAACAAGTTAAAGAGCATAATTTCCAAGAAAACGTTATGAAACAAAAGAGAGTTCAGTGCACATATTCAAATGCTTCGAAAATCAAAGAGACACATACCATGATACCAGGAATCATTAACTCATGGAGCAAGACCCACTTCTACTTTAGAATCAGGTCAATGGGATGGATGATGTTGCTACTGATAGATAGGGTGAACTGAAGAAAGGATGGGCCCTCCAGGGCAAAGCTCAAGTCATATGCCTCTCGGTACTCCATGTCTAGGACCTGTGAGCCTTGATACATAATCTCCTTAGTTATCCCTAGGATAGAGGATAACATATGGCTCCAACTCGGGGACATGCGCTCACATTAGAGTGCATGAGAACCTCAGCATCTCTGGCGTGACCTGTAATCTGCTAGATCTCAACAAAAATAATTAGTAATATTTGGGGTGGTGATATCACCCCTCGCTCATATATGATACAATGAAAAAGAATTAAACAAGCATATATATACAAATGGAAATGAAACTACAACTACACCACTCTAGCATCATATGCAAATGGTATATACAATGAATGAAAATTCCTACCTACTTACCTGTACTTACCTATCATGCTACTGGAGGGAAGTAGTGCTTGATGTGTATAACATTCACAGGAAGATTCAAAGCTTCTCCTTCCAGGGTTGTCAAGTTAAAAGAGTTTGTTCATGCCTGACTCAAGACCTTGTAGGGACATGTCCATAATCCATCCAACTTTTTGTGCATACTAGGTTTCTCCCTTCTTTTGTACCATAACAACACTAAGTCACCTTCAGTGAAATATCTTTCTTTTGCCTTGTGATCGAAGGTGTTCTTAACCAGGGATGATTTTAGGGGCTAAATTTTGCTCATGGGCTAATTTTTCATGGTTTTTCCAAAAATGAGATTCGCTAATTTAAAAATGATTCGCCCAAATTCTATAGGATAAAATTATTTTACCTTAAAAATCGCTAAAATTTTATAAAAACTATGATAAATCTTAGAAATTTGAATATTTTTACAAAATATCACCAAACATTTATAGTTCGCATATGAAGGATTAGTAAGATTCGCCAAAGTTTCTACATTTTAAAATAATTTTCCATCCTTAAAATCATCCTTGTTCTTAACTTTCTCTTGGTTTTTCACCATTTGGCTCAAGGAAACCCTCCTAGATTCATCCAAATCTACTAATTGGTTAATTCTCCCTTGGATTGCTTCTTCTTTGGTGGTGTATTGCTGAGAAAAACGAAGGATAGGGATTTGGAGATTCACATGCAGTTTGGCTTCCAACCCATACACTAGTTCAAACGGGGTTTTTCTCATTGAGGTCTGTGTTTTTATTCAATCTTCCCACAATGAATACTTGATCTTTATATCCCAAGACCTTTTGTTCTCTCCCACAACCTTCTTAATGATATTCATAAGGTTCTTTTTGCTTAATTCTTCCAAGTCATTCCCTTGTGGGTAATAGTTTGAGGAATGAGATAGAACAATGTTGTACTTGAAACAAAATTCTTCTAATGCAAGGGAGGTGAAGGATTTTTCATTGTTAGTGGTAATCTTGGATGGGACCCCAAATCTTTTTATTATTCTTTCCTCCAAGAAATCCATAACCACTTCCTCAGTGGATTTCTTTGTGGGGATAGATTCTACCCACTTGGTAAAATAATCTGTGGTGTTCAAAATCCATCGGTAACCATTACTCGAATTGTATTTAAACTCACCATTAAAGTCTAATCCCCACTGTTGAAAAGGAGCTTCTACCACCACAGTTTTCAAAGGTTGTGCCAAGAGCTTTTGTTTAGCAGTAAATTATTGGCAAGGTTGGCATGATCAGACATATCGGTGAGTATCAACGAACAATGTTGGCCAATAATATCCAACTCTTAATATCTTGTGTGTGGTAGTACAGACAGCGAAGTGCCCACCACAATGCCCAGAGTGTAATTCCTTTAACAGCTTGTTGGCTTCTTCTTGGTTTACACATCTACGGAGAAATCCATCGGGGTCCTTCTATCCAAGGCCATTCTTAATTAAACAGTACTTCATAGCTTTTAGTATCATGGCTCTTATTTTATATTCTACTAGATGGTCTAGGCATGATAAATTATTGAGGTAGTATACTATGTCGTAATACCATTCATCATGTTCTATCTCACTTACTACCACGTTTATTTGTTCACTCTATCCCATTTGTATAGCTTTTTGGTTGCTCTCAGTCAACATTTGGGCTAACCCTTGTCCCTTCACAATCTTGGTGGGTTTTATTTCTAAATCATATTCTTGGATATTAGAAACCCACTTACCCCTAGTACCCATACAATCTTGTTGTGATAAAACATCCTTTACTGGTGGGTAAGGGACATAAGACTTAATCTTATTGTAACCCACATAGTTTCTAAAATGCTTAAGAGATTTCACCAAGGTGTAATATTGCTTCTCAGTAATTGAATAATTCATTTCTAAATCCCTAAGGAATTTACTCATGAATTCAATGGGGTGTTCATGGTCACCAATTGTTGATTAAGGTTGGTTTCCATTGATGTCAACCCTTGAAAAACTCCCTGTAGCACAAAGGTTGGGTAATGGACCTAAGGTTGTTTGATGTAAATATGACTTTTTATTGTCTTGTCATGGTTGATAATAAGTAGAAATGTATGAACTCTAAAGTGGTCCCCTTACGGTGAAATCTCTCACGGGAAGACGCTTTGTGGATTGAGTTATCCTAGAAGTATGGTTAGAGAAGCCATGCTTATGTGTGTAATAATGAGATGAATGCCAGTGAATTTGTCAGTGAAACTATCCTATATAGATAGAGCTTGTCATTCCATTTATGGTGGTATGTGGAACGTCACATAACTCCTCACGGTTTGAGAGTTATGGCCTTACGAAGTTGGAGGACCCTCATATGTCATCTAGAAGCCCCAAAAGGTCAAAGTGGT
>SNQJ01S0176714.1:0-19918 GCA_010110895.2 Picea sitchensis | reverse complement strand
GCAATAATTCATATGAATACTCTGTGTAGAATGTGTTTACTTGTTTAAATGCATGTGGAGTATATACTGGACTGTATGTGTTATGTGAAAAGTGTGTACAGATTGTTACATAGTGCATTAAAAGCCTTGGTAAGCAAAAAGGTGCACTACAAGGTGGGCATCGAGCGAGTGCAAGTGTGCACAGAGAGAATTTTTTTTCGATTTTAGGGAGACGAATATCAAAGGAAGATACTCACAGAGCTATTGAACACTTTATAGAAAATGCTCAACAAGGTGTGCTATGAGAAGAAGGTTGCCAGGAGGGAAAAGATTTTTCCTTTGAAAGGAAACATAAGGGTCGAGACCCTTAGGAGACTGAGTAAATCGAAAATCTCAGAAGAGATAACACAAGGAGTGCATGGAGAATGGACTCATTATAAGTTCTAAATATTAGAAGAGATAATGCTTACGAGAGTGAAGACAAGATCCAAGAGGCAGACTCAGAGGAGAAAGGTCAAAGGCCGAAGCATTTGAACACTGACAAATATTCCAAGGTAGAAGAAGTAAAAATATCAAGAGGAGGAGTGACAATAGCCATCAGATCGGTTGTGGGGAGGATCATATACTCTTAGATTAGTGTCCATCAGAACAAAGGAAGTGCAGAGGAGAGGAATGGATATATTCCATTATGTATGAGCATGAAGGACCAACAATCATTGGATCCAGAGGTAAGTGCACGAGACTTAACCCTAGTGTGCGCAAGAGAAGTGGACTTGTCAAAGTCCTGAATTCCCTAAGTGATTTGGGACCATCCATCATCAAGGAGGAAAGGTGGCATAAGATCCACAACTTCGGAAGTTTGTGGACAAGGAGGAAGAGAAACAAGTGAATTGAATCTTGTTCGTTGACCTGAAAGTGGACGTGTGGCACCAGATTTGGAACTCTGGGTACGGAGAACTCTGGAGGAAAGAAGAGGATGAAATCATCGAAGTCTCGAAGGAGATATCAATCATTGATTGAGGAGAAGGTCGAAGGACCGTTGATATGGTCTTGGTCAGAAAGAGCCGGAGTTCATCAGAACCGTCCGATTGTTGAGGATAGGTGTCATTAGATCTTCCACTCTAGAAGATTTCCATAGGGGAAAAGTAGATAGTTGAGATTTGAAACTCTCGAGGGTCGGAGAGCCAGAACCAATTGTAGCCATTGGTTTGGAAGAGAGCTACACATCGAAAGATCGTGAAGATATGAGATCGTGTGTGAAAGAAGAAAAGGGAATTGATTGGATAGTTGGCCAAATAAAGGTAAAGTATAGATAGAAACCGTTGATAATATATCATCGTTGAAAGCAAGAGATTGACAGCCGAGAATAATTTCAGGGCCATAACTTACTCGGATGTTAAAAATCTGAGAGTAGGCTGCAATTTATACCACGGTTTTAACAAAGTGATACATGGTAGCTAGAGGTGAATTGTGGGGTGAAAAGAGGGTTGGTCTAAAAACACTCTTGCCTATGACCGCAATCACACACTTATGTGAGGTCATAGCCCACGGTCTTACGAAGGAAAGCGCTAATGAAAAAGAGGCTAGTGATTGAAACTTGGGGTTTTGGAAGCATGTAGGATTAAGACCGCGAGTCTGTTAGGATTTGCACACAGGAGAAAAGGGGGCATGTGTATAATTGTTTAAGGTTCAATCACGAGCCCGAAGAGTCAATTTGACTCAGAATATTGAAAGATCCTTTGATCGAGAGATCAACAAAACCCGTTGAAGTAGGGCACTGCGTCGAAAGTTCTCAGGGAATAAATAGTCATGTACATTGACTATAATGAGAGCACAAGAAGATCCAGGAACCCAGGAAGAATTGTAGACTTCTGGGATCAACAAAGAAAAGTTTTATAGGGAGAAAGAACTTGTTTCATTTTCTATGGAAGCAAGTATGTTACGACTTGTTGAGTCAACCAGAGAAAAGAATGCTTGCATGTTTGCAAGTGTTTTTGGTGATGTTGTTGCATAAGCAGTGAGTATTTTATAGCCTTTAACTTAAGAGATTTGGTTTTGGATTTATACAACTCTGGTGGGAATTCTAGGCATTGTAAAAAATAAATGGTGTCTTTATACTAGCATGAAAGATAATATTTATCCAATACCTCCAGTGTCTTCTTTTCAACCTGTATCAGTGGAGAATCTGATTGGTTGAAGAGATGTTGCAGTTCAAGCACTTTGCACTTAGAATAAGATAACAATTTTGCAAGGCCTCGTCCCGTCACTAGTTTAGTGGGATTTATTTTTAGATCATATTCCATAATATTGACTATCCATTTGCCTCTCTTCTCATCATTGTCTGGCTAGACAAGGATCTTCTTTATACTGCTACTAGGGACATAGACAATTATTTTAGACTGCAAAACATAAACCCTGAAGGATTTCAAGGCCTTCACTAAGGAATTGTTGGTTTACTTATCTCTTGTTTGAGTTTGTATTGAATGACCTAGGGTTCATGTCTATTTGGGGTTCCAACAAAGCCTCTAAAACTATCGACCCTCCTGGTAAACCAGAAGGCAACACAGTGCACATGGTGCATTGTGTCATCTCACCCAAGATAGTCTTAAGGGGTGGCTGCAATACTCATGTGTTTTCAACCTAGGATTGAGTGGGATATATGAGAACTATATTCTAATAGATCTATTGTAACTTATTACCGCAATACACCATTATCTATGATTTTGCAGGAAATATAACAACTCATTCATTTAGCATAACAATATCTACTGAAGACAATAAATAAACGCATGTATTCAATCACATAACACAAGTTTTACCATTGTTCACCCCCCTTGGGCTACGTCGACAAAGATCTGGCTCTTATCTCTTTTATTATATTCTTTCTGAAACTACAACGTCGTGGTCTTTACAACTCTTCTCTTTTGTGTTACGATCTATTATGAGGCAAACTAGATCACAGGAGGCTCCCTAGCCTGCAATCTAACCCTCAAGATATACCCTCCTCGGTCCTCTCTAGCTCAAAAACTTACAAAATTAGGTCATACAACAAAATATTACATCTTTGTATCTACATCTCTCTCACTAGCCTCTTCTCTCTCTATTGGGAACTAGGTATATATATTTATACATTTATGGCTCTTCATCCATTACAATACATTTCAAAAACCCTAACCCTAATGTCGTTAGGTATTCCATGCATGTGGGCATGTTGATCTTCCTTCCAACTGTCGCTTTCCTCATGCATGCCTTCTTTCCCAAATGTCATATTTCAATTCTAATTCCCTGAGTGTTTTTCTGAAAAAGGAAATAGGTTGTTCATACTCATCTTCATTATTTTGCAACAATACAACAACAATGGTCTCCTAAGAGGAAAAAGAGAAAATTAAGAATTCTTTGGAATAATCTAGGTTAATTAGAACAGGAGCCTCAATTAGAGCTTTATTTATCTTTTGATAGGATGACCTTTCTTCCCATTTCCACTTAACGTCAACATCCTTTCTCATCATGTTTGTAATAGGCCTAATGATCTCAACAAAATTTTGTACAAATCATCTCAAGAAATTTATTTTTCCTATGAAAGACAATATGACCTTCTTATTATTAGGGATGTCAATTTTATCAATATCATATACTCTCTCTGGGTCTATATTTATCCTTTCTATATATATAATTTGACCTAGGATATTGCCTTATAACATATCAAAATGGGATTTTTTGGGATTCAATAAGATTCCATACCTTCTACATTTTTGAAACATTTGCTTCAAGTGTTGCAGATTTTCATCATCAGGTTTTGAAGTGATAGTGATGTCATCAAGGTATATCACCATGACATTTTCCTTTTCACCCACAAATGAAATGTCTATGGCTCTTTGAAAGGTGACCCCTGCATTCATCAAGCCAAAGGGAATTTTGTCATACACGAAGGTTCCCCATGGGGTAGTGAAGGAAGTTTTTTCTTTGTCTTCTTCGAGCATTGTTATTTGATTGTACTCAGAATAACCATCCATCATGGAAATATTGTGGGAACCTACCACCCTCTGCAAAATGTGATCCATATTGGGAAAGGATATTTATCTTTCAACGAACACCTGTTCATATTCCCGAGGTCTACACATAATCGTATTTCACCACTCTTTTTCCTGAGAGGCACCAAGTTGGCCACCCAATCTGAATATCTCAAAGGCACAATGATCTTGGAATCAAGCATCCTTTTCAATTCCTTTTCAATAATAGAAATCAACAAAGGGCTATAATGTCTAATTTTTTTCCTAAATGGCTTAGAGACCACATTCATAAGAATTTTATGTTGAATGATTTCAATGTCAAATTTTTCCAGGTCTTCATAAGACCATGAAAAAATATGAGAAAATTATGTCATAATGTTGGCATAATTATCTCTCTTTTCATCTGGCAATTCTTTGGATATATTGATGATCTTGGGATCTATAACTGTCCCAATATTACTGTCTACAACCTCTTATTTCTGACATTTAGTTTCAACTTTCCTAGAGACATCATTATTGTCAAAAAGTCTCTCCAGTGGGACTAAGACCTTTGGAATATGATTTGTTTTAAGTTCCACAATCTTATGACCAACCAACTTATTCATAAAAGGAGGTGCTTGCTGAAGTTTTGTTTCATCATTCTCATTTTCTTAGTCAATAGAGATATTTGAAAATTCATCAGTGGTTTGCAGAAATCTCTTGAGCTCTAGATCGTCACTGAAAACCTGCCATTGTTTGACATTGTTGGGTATGGTTGTTATGTGCCTAAAATCCACCTCAAATTTATGATTTGGACCAATGAGAGGCCTAAAAGTACTAACATCTAGAGCTAAAGAGTCTTCTCTTAGATTGACATCTCTAGGGACAAAAGAAATATTGAAATTCAAAAATAAATTGTCAACTATGTCCCATACATCATTCCTGTATTGCCTCAGCCTCAACTATTTTGTTTGATAAATGCCCTTTACCTAATTGAAAACCAATTCAGAATCATTGAAGACTGCCAATTTTCCAATGGCCATATATTTTGCAGCTCTCAACCCCATCACTAAGGCTTCATACTCTGCTATGTTGTTGGTTGTTTCAAATTCTAATTTGTATGAGAGTGAAACCACTTCCTTTGAAGTGGAAATAAGGACTGTTCCAGTGTTAGAGCCCTCCTTTGAATATGAAAAATCAAAATACATATTTTATATTTCATTTACTTGGCCTATGTCTTGTTGGTTGCTGCATTTTATAACTGATAATTGCAAAGAATCATCACTGATGTGAAAAATACATGACCCAATTTCATCTTTTACAACATAGATAGGATGATTACTTGGACTTTGATGATCACTCACAATGTAAGCCAATATGACCTCTTTGTACAATCTTCTATGTTCTCCTCCGAAAATAGGGATGGTTGCATATCTAATATCCATCTACAGAGATCCTTCCACTTTCTTGGCCCAAGGCCTGAAGAAAAGCATGCCAAAATTGGGAGGTATATCAATGACAACAATATCCATGAAAACTCTTTTCATGGGAAAATGAGATAGAGAAATAAATAGATCTTTAATTACTTCCAAACATTTAACCCTTTTAGAATCAAATGAGTAAAGGTCCTGGTATATATTGGTGATTTATAGCCCTATATCATCCATGAAAACCTTAGGCATGACATTGTGTGAGGCCCCAGAGTCCATAAGGAAGTTGTGCATAATTTTATCATGGATATTCAAGGATATGGGGAGGAATGAGACCCATCTTCAAGGATATTCAAGGATATGCATAATGTGGGGAGGAATGAGACCCATCTTCAATGTGTGGACCAACCATGATGGAAAGATTCTAATCTTGTAGGTTTATCACATCATATGAGGTAGTAGAAGAAGGTGGTTGCAAAGCCTTAATGATATACCTTTTAAAAGGCTAATTTTTCATTAATTCTCTCAAAGGCACATGAATCTTGATTTTACTTAACTCATGCTCTATGTTAAACACAGTTACCTGTCTGTCCACTTCTTTCACCTATGGAACACCAAGTTTAGATGTTTTTTGTTGTTGATATGCTTTGTTTCCTGTGTCTTTGTTTTGAATTTCTTGGGAGGAGGATATGATTTCTTATTTTGAGTTGGCACATTTGTTCTAGGACCCCCTGGCCTAGGCCTTAGATCAAAATTATTTTAAGTGTAAATTTGAAAAACTTCATCTCCCTTTCTATCATCATCAAACAAGTTTGAAAATTGAGAAATTTCATACTCTGAATGGGTTAGGTGACTAGGATGGAGGTCAACTTCATTAAAAAGGACTTCAGAATCATCACCAATATCATTACTTTCATCCATCTCTTCAACTTCATTGTTTTGAAAATGGGTTACAATCCTCTGATCTTCAACATTCTTTCTTTCCCTCTGATTTGAGGGGAATTATTGGGCCTTATGAAATTATTAAGGTTCCTTTTTGCAACTTCTTGATAGGGTCTGTTTGGTTTCTTGGCTTCCCATTTTAATTTATCCATCTTTGAAGTCAAATCCTTCAATGTTTTGGTCATGTCATCAAGTTTTGGCTCAAATTTTGTTCGGTTAGAATAAGAATAAGGAACCTTTTATCTCTGTTTCTCTTTGACCCTATCATATTTGGTATTTAATTTTTTTGATGCTATATATTCGACTTGATATCCAAGGTTTCCTCTTGCATAGATAAAAAAGTGGTGGACCTTCTCTCCCTTAATAGGAGAGAGAATTCAACATCAAATGCATTTGCAAATGTGATCTTAGTTGAGGTCTCAGTTGGCTTGATCTCATTAGTGATTTTGTTGTACATCTTATTAAACCTCTTAGTGAAATATGAAACATACTCACCATTATTCTTTCTCAAATCCCCAAACTCAGTGATGTAGTACAAGTAATCCCTCCTATCTCCCCATTGTTTTAGAAAGGTTTCATCTAATTCCTCAATACTTGCAATATAGTCTAGGAGAATACCATGAAACAAATTTCTTACCTATACATCTAGGCTCTGCACAAACAGTCTCATACAAACGTTTGCATGTTCAATGTTAAAATTGTATACAAAACTGTAAAAAGATACCAGATGTTCCTCAGTAGTGACATCCCCTTCACCATTATATCTAGGCAGATATTTCATGTAGTCTCCTATTGGAAATGGATTTAGGTTTTGAGGAAACACTAATGGTGCATACATGGCCATAATGATGGCTTCCATCCTATTTACATCCATCATTGGGACAACTAGGATTTGAGGCTTAGGAAGAGATAATGGGGTGGTTTCCTGAGGATATGATTAGGTAGAAGTTGAAGCTAGAGATATCCAAGCATTTAAAACAAGGGTATTTTCAAAAATTATAATCTCATGCTTCTTATTGTTGAGGACAGGGGCATCCTTTTCATATGCAGTCATGCCTTTGGATGATAAGGGATGTCTCTGAGCAAGTGTGGATTCTCTTAGTTGTCTCTCTAGATCGGAAGTTATTGTCTCACCATTAAGATAAGGGTTGTATTTTGAGGCTATATTATGCTCAATGTTTCATTTTTGAATTCTTTCTTGGGAGCCAGAGTTCCTTTGTTAGCTTTACATTCAGTGGAGTCACCAGGTGAAAAATGATAGTCTATTTTGTTCTTGATATTTTTTCACCATCAAAGGTCATATCTGATCATTTTCGTTCTTCCCAGGGAAAGACTCTTCTTTACTCCGTTCTCGTCAATGATGCCATAATATGTTGGTCCTAAGTTCCACACCTGACTTCTAAGGGAATATCTAGGCCACCTCAGTTGTTGGGGTGATTGGTTTTTATAAGTTTGGTTTATTTATTTTTATGGTCATTTGATGGATGATCATTCAAGGCCATGGATCTAGTTGGATTGTTCCACAATAGTCACTACAATGTTTCTCTTATCCAGTGGCATGCATTATGGAGTAGCTAATAACATATATATAATTAGAACATGAAAACACTAACAAGCATACAATTTGTCACTTGCAACTAGAAACTTTAGATCTAAAACATTTCATTAAACCCAAAACAATACTTGGAATACATTTCTCAATAGGTTGTAAGCACATTATATGAGAGAGAAATAATATTTTCTTTGCAAAATATTCAATATGCATCCAAATAAGAAGGAAAGACAAGCAAGATTGAGAAAGATAGTCTGTTCACCATAAATTATATTCATTGAGTAGAAAACTTTGTACATCTTTACACTTCATATGCCCAGTCTATATAATGATAGTTTCATACACCCAAAAAAGGTGAAACCATTTAAATTCACATATTCTTCTATTTATCCAACAAAAAAGATCTAAAATCCTATCTCATATCCTAAATTCTAGAGTTAGTTTGTTCATTACATTCAGATATGTAGGTCTTAAACTTCATGTTGGTTTTTTTTAATTCTACTTTATCAATTAAGTCACTGGTATAGATTGACCCTGGTTCATATTTAACAAGATTCGAATAAAATCCCTCTAAAACTATCAGCCCCCCTGGTAAACCATAAGGCAACGCAACACATAGGGTGTAATACGCAGTCTCACCTGAGATATCTCTATGGGTGGCTTCAATACTCATATGCTTGTAGCCTGGGATTGAGTGGAGATTTGTGATTGTACCTTGTGATATTTATTTATCTAATCTAACCTCTTGATTAAAACAATCCTTCTTATTCATGCATTTAGAGTATCAGATATAACTAGTTATTCATTCATTCATCTAGCATTCAGTACCTACCAAAAATAGAGATGCATACATTCAATCACATAGCACAAGTGTTACCATGGTTCACCCCCTCCTGGGCTACATCCACAAAGATCTATCTTTGAAGATTCTTATTATGTCTCAACAATATTTCACGACGTGCGTGTTTATAGTTTGGATCTTACAAACTCAAAAGTCTTCCTGATCCTTGTGAGGTTGACTAGATCACACTAGGCTCCTCTGCCTACGATCCAAACATTGAGATCGAGTTTCTCACTCCTTCTATAGCTCACCAGATTACAAAAATAATACATTTCTTACAAACCTTACAACTTCTGGACTCTCCCTTTGTCCTTTTCTCTCTCTGGTCTTGATCTGTCCTATCCAATCTGTTCTCTTTCTTCCCTCTCCGTCCCTCTATACCTCCTAAGTACTACTTATATATATTCTTGGATAAACAACCATTACAATACGTTCCAAAAATACTAACCCTAATTCCATTAGGTCTCCCTTGCATGTGTGCCTCACATGCTTCCCTCGCACATGCTATTTTTCCTTTCAGTTGTCCTTTCTTCCCTTCATGATTCTATTCCCAAAGATATCCTTTTCCCCTTTTCCCCATTCAGTTATGATTATAATTAAAGAACACTTCTTTACATTTAGTGGAGTAAAGTTTAGATACTATATTGTAGGGATAACTACCCCTTTCCGGGCTTACAACTTCGCCCTAATCAAAACATTGTTTTTATCAAAAAGATATTTTATTACAACTTGTTATAATATCTCAAACTTAAACAAAATGATTGTATCATTGGAACTATATTCATTACTGATAACTAAAGTGTAGGAGTTGCACAACAAAATTCTTCAAAATATGGAACTTGTCATTGACTCTGCATGGATCCACATGTATTCCACTAATTGGAGAAAATCATTTAACACTGGAGAAAAACATGCAAATACTTTAGATTTTCTTACTTGTCGACAACAACAAGCTTAGATGATTTCCTTTAGGAAAATGAAGGCCTTTTCACTTCTATTTTGCAACTTTTGGTACTTTCTCTGTAGTTTTGAATGTTGCATATCAAGAGTTTGATTTTGTTGTTGCAACTTTTGAATCTATTTCCTCAGACTGTCATTATGTTGATTGAGGGTTTCTACCTACTACTTGTTGTTGTGCATTTCCTTGTTACCTTACACTTTAGGATTAATCTTTGTTTTCACTTTGTTCTTAGCTTTAAGTTCATATTCTTCATCAACAACATGCCCGTTGAGATCAATGGAGAGATTATCTTTCCTAGGTATCATCTCATACTATGTCTTCTTCTCATGTTTGTCTCTAATAATTTCTTTCATAGGTTCATGTACTATCAACATTTTCTCCCCTGCCTTTGGTTTGGTCTCTTCTAAAACTTGCTCTAGGACATGCTTTGTTTTTGGACTAGTCTCTTCAAAATATTGCTCTGGGTCTATACCTATGTCTTCTAAATATTTCTTTGGATCTGGACCTATGGTGTACTATGTTTCCAAACCAATAGGTTTAATACCTGAGCTTTGTCCCTTGTTGTGCTTATTTATGGTATTTCCTATTAGCATTTCCTTCAAAGTGTGGATGTTCATTTATTCCATGTTGGTAAACCTAGAGGGATCTTCATTAGTGTCTTCATATTCTACTGTAATAGGCTTCTACTCTTTAAGGGATGGATTGAACATGGATGTGGAATTTAGCCTTGGATGGTTGATTAACCTAGTCTTTCGATTTGGTTTACATGGAATTTATGGGACATGTTTCCCCTTTTTATTTCTTCCCTTTTTTTATCTTGGGAGGCTCTCCAATCTATGTGTCTAATGGATCAAATTCAACTATAAATAATTCAGGACTAACTTGATTATTCTCTTGTTTTTTTCTTGGTTTCAATTTAATATCCTTTTCTACCCACATACCAGTGGGTATAGGTTCTACCTCAATTTTCTCAGGAAATGGTAAAACTAATGGACCAGCCTATTTTTTACCTTTTTTGAAATATACTTTATCACTTTCTATGGCCCTTTGCTTCACTGTGGATGATCACAGTTGCCTCAGAGGTATTTCCTCTTTTTCTGGAGTGATGGATCTTTATTTTCCATATCTGGTCCTTTTGTATTGTAGATTTTGTTATTTGGAATGATGGATGATTTTTTATGAAATTTCAGGCTCTGTGGAAGCTCTAGCTGCCTATGGAACTTCAATTTTATGTTCTAATGTTTTTTTTTCTGATGGTTGTTTTTTTGATGATCCTTCATCATGTAATCCTATATATACTAAAAAAATTTCCCCAGACATTCCCAATTCACTAAGAGCATAAAGAACTAATTTTTTTATAAATCCTTGATGGTAGAGGCTTTTGTGAGAAGTTTGTGGATAGCTATGGACCTGTTTGGACATCTTGGTTACGATTTTGAGAAGGTGGAATGGGATATTCATATCCTTATCACCATTTAGATGCACGAAAAATATGATATGATAACAATGGATAACCGAAAACCTACCTTATCCAATGATATAACTTTGAATTTCCGACATGATGCCTCTCCATTCTTCTCTCGTCCATTTGATCAAGATACCTTGGGTCAAGTCTGGGCTCTCATGCTCTGCAACCAATAAATGGTTGCACATATTGGTTGATAACTTGCCTTTCTTGAACCACCTCTTGCCACTAATAGGGAGAGCACATGATCCTGCTATAAAATTATTTTTTATGTGGATGGTTATATCCCCAATTTGTGTCTAGAATCCATCAAAGTTATGTTCAAAGATGAGAGCGATTTTTGTATGGTGTTCACTGAAAGCACATATGAAATCATAGAACTCACCCCAGATGAATATGTCCCTGATCTCTAGTATGTCTTTGAACAACTTGAACCCTACTAGCTCTATCGTATGAAGTTTCCATTGCTCTCATGGTGGTATCATTGTGCCCTAGTTGTTGATAATGGTGGCCAAGACTATGTGCCACTTAGGGTTCATCAAATACCTGAAGTGGAAAATAAATAGGGAATCAATGCACACGATTTCTAGGGTAGTAGGCACAAATGAGCACTATTTGGGTGCTAATGCACTTTATTCAAACTTTAAAATTGTTTTTAAACCATGAAAATTCATAAAAATAGAGTTTGTTTGTTGATTGCAAGAATGATAAAATTATTGCAATCCACACTTTTACACCTTTAGGCCCATGTTAACTCTTTTGTGATCCATCAGTGATATAAAACATGGTGATAGGACTTGTCCAAACTCAAATCAAGACCTGATTTGACCTTTCAAAAAGAAAACAAATAACATTGAGCAAAGAAGGGATGACTAAAAACATAATGACTTAACACATAGTGAAGAAGAAAAACTAACTAAGGGCTAGGTTGATAGATGAATAGGCTAGTTTCATGAGTATAAGGGAGATGTGCATACCTAGTATCTAACACTCAGGATAAGTATACATGATTACTCTCCTTGGTTTCAGTTCATCACTATTTAAGTGAATAATGCTCTGACCACAAAACTTACTGTGTAAAATATTACTTATGAAACACCCAAACTACCAAGAAAATCCTTCTAGGGATATCGTTGCAAAGACTAGGGACATATACACCCTAAATTGGATGGTTAATGCTACTCCTCATCACCATATCAATGATCTAAATTAACTTGAACTCTTTCCCGTTGGAACAATAGGTTACATACCTAAAATCCCATCCCGACGGTTCCATTCTGATGGATCATTCGGTGGAATCCAATGGCTCTCAGGATCAAAGACAATGGTTGAGTTATTATGGATGTGTTTATTAACCATTTAAGAAGTTGAATGAGAGAGGAACAATTATAGAAGAAACATCACATCCATATGCACATATACATATCTGAAATAAATCAAGAATAAAAACTAACCATAGAACACCAAAGTGATAACAGAGTTCGACAATCTCGCCTATGTATCTGGACCTTTGTCTCAGTGGGTGAGGCTTTCTTATTTCCATTAGAAGATTTAAAAGTACATCACAACAATGGAAAAATGTTACAAAATGGATATGGTATTGTTCTACCATATCTCTATAGCCCAACAAAAGAAACGACACTGAAATTGGATGACCATAGCTCCCATAAATGGCCCGCAAAGGTGTTATCCTCAACAACTTCCCTACATAAAAATGGCTTTGGCTTGGAAAATATTCATCATAAAACTACTCTGAATATCCTCCCATGGCTTCAAGAACCCCTAGTTTATATAGATATGAAGTTGGTAACCATATCCCAAATTCTCCCCAAGATCTGGCCTAAAAAAGGGCCCAATCTCCCCCAAATATTGGCAAAAACTCTCCAAAACTACCCCAAAAATCATTGAAAATAACTATAATATGGTTTAAAAACCACTTTTGCACATACATTCAGGGCACAAACCCCTATTTATCGACCCCTAGTCATATGGGGTACCTTCACGTGGCCTCGGGCTAAGTTGGGCATGCTAGTTTGGCCCTTAACCCCTACCCCTGGTCGCAACTATGGTCCATGTGGCCATGATTTACCATGCCCATGCACTAACTACAGTGAGATCCTAATGGTTTATCCCCTGGTCAGCAGGCTAGCCTGACTAACCAAGGCTAATCCCTTTATCTTTTCACTAACAACCAACACAGGGTCCCGGGTCATATGGGATACGCCAAAAACCATGGGCTATCCCTTAACCATTGTCTACGCCAATGACTTATAGAGCCAGGACATATGACAGGGTCATGTGTTGACACTCGAGACGTATTTCAGCAAGATTTAACAAATACGTGCCAATGTAATGTTTAGCTGAGTGGTTAGGTGGACGGTCATGTGGTCATTTGCATCGAGGGCTGGGGGTAGGCTCCAACCTTGTTTTCCGCCGGATGAACTTCCAAAGAAAATTTTATATTAGTTTTGCACCTAAGGGTTAAGACCCACCAGGTAGGCAGGTTGTTAGCCTGGCCTATGCGAAACCTTGCCACCCCAATAGGTCACGGGTTCAAACCTAGTGAACCCAACTAATTTTTGCAAAAACACATCAACAAATGAACCAATAGATGGGTGCCATGTGGCAGCCCATGTCTGGGGCACGCTGCAACACGTTGTTCACCGATAACTTGCCACACCTTAAAATCCCATTAATCCACTATCGGCTAGGTATCATGCCACATCACCTGCCACCCCAATAGGTCACGGGTTCAAAACATAAGCATCATATGGATGTGCCACATGTCACCCTTGTAGTGGTGACACATGTCACTTCCTAATTGATCCACATGTCCATCCATGTCAACCGTCCATATGCCCAGTCACCCTGCCACATGTCATCCCTAGATGTTGCCACATCAGTGCCAAATGTGCCAAATGTGCCTTGCCATGTCAGTTGTATGCCCGTACGACCTATACAATTAGCTTCCACCTGGCACTATACGGACTATACAGTCATCATTTTGTTTGCATGTTTGGAAAAATGATCATATCACCATATCATGACGTCCGTTTGAGCCCGTTCAAGTTGCGTTGGGTTCGTATCAACGAGACCTACACACATGTACGTTTTGAATCCATTCCAAGATATTTTATTTTTAGGCCTTTATGAGCCCCATCAAGCTCCTGGATCCAATTCTGGATCACACCTCCCCACTAAGGACCTTTTGGTCCCACAAAATGTTATTGACCAGTCATCAAGCTCAGGATAGGCCACCCGACTTGTTCCCTGTCTTTGAAATCTCTCCTGTGCACCTGTCTCATCAAGATCAATTGTAACACAATCATGATAACTGACAACATATTGTTAGCCATTTGTACCCTGCCACATCTTACTGAAGCCACTATCATCCGTGTAGACAACATTACTAATGATAGCATAAAAAATATGACTACAAATGCACTAATATGTTTATAATACTTGCACAACATTATCTTGTCTTGAAGAAAACTATGATTGATTTTCCATTCTACAATCATCTCTTGTTCTTTCTTAAGATCGATTACTTGATTTGAAAACATTATAGGTGTGTTTCTTTCTTGTGCTACGTTTCTTAATTGTTCCATAGTTTGAAGAGTTTTTTTTGCCTTTAAATGATGAGCATGAACCACATATTCTTGACCTTCTTTGGTTAACTGATATTGATTCTTTTCCTTGTAGAAGATTGCTTTGTGATCACATAAATAAGGAATTCCTAAGACCATTCCATATTCACTTATTGGCACCACATCACATGTTACCTTGTCTACAAATTTAGATGAAATTGAAAATTTTAATGTGCATTATTTTTTTATGTACAATCGATGATTGTTGCTTATCCATTTAATTGTGTAAGGATTATGATGCATGCTAGTGTTTAATCCTAACTTTTTAACCAATTCCTCTAAAATTAAGTTATATTGAGATCCATTATATATCAATGTGTCAACCTTAGTGTGCATCATGATGACCCTTATGTGAAACAAGTTACTTCTACAATCAAATCCTTCACCAATTTTACCTATCATACCAACCAATGAGACTTTAGATTCATCACCTGAATCTGATCCCAAGTTTGTGGGTCATGTTGCTACTACAACTGTTTGCCTCTCTTTATTTTATTTGAACCACTCCGGTCTCTTCTCGGGATGCAATTTCCAACAATAGTCCTCATCATGCCCCTCTTTCTTGCAATGCTTGCAAGAGGGATTCTCTTCCTTTATTTCCACTGAATTTTCCTTTTTTCCATGCCACTTCCTTTTGTCCTCTTTCGTTGAAGACGATTCCCCTGATACACCAACACTTGTTTTCCATGCTTCAATGTATGTCGCTTGAATAGAAACATCATCAATATTAGTAGGTCCAAACATGAATACAATATTTCAAATATGTGCAGGTAAACCTCCTATATACTTCATAAGATTTTCTTGTGTATGTAAAGTAATATCTAACATCAAGGCTATTTTACGAAATCCATCAATGTATTCTTGCACTGTTTTTCATCTCCTTAGTTTTAAAGATTTCCATTCAATTAACACTCTTTCTTTATAACCCAAAGGATAAAACTGCTTCCTAAGTGCAGAAATGAAACATTTCCATGATGGAAATACATTACCCACTTGTTGCGTGCCATTTTGCAACTTGCTTTGCCACCATATGAGTGTTGTGCATGCAAGTCTAAGTGATGCCAACTTGATCTGAGTTTCCTCATCCCTGATCTGTTGCACACTGGAATAAACCTCCATCTGTCTGACCCAATTGTCAAGTCTCTCTGCATTAAATTCACCATCATATATGGGTAATTTGAATTTAACATCAATTTTTAATAAATTCATTTCATTCTTATGTTTATGGACATGTTTCTTTGAGGTGATTTTAGAACTTGAACTTGAAGAAGAAGGAGAAGAAGGAGGTGAATATGGAGGTGAAGGAGGAATTTGAGGAGGATCCTCTCCTTCTTCACTTTTTCACTTTGAACATTCACCCAGTTTTGGTTTCTTTAATTCCAAGTAATATTCATACAAAACCTTCATCATCTTCGACATGGTGAAGAAAGTTTTTCGAAACTCATTCTCATCCCAAGAAACTCCCTCTTCCAATTCCATCTTCTCGCTTTGAGAAGTTATCTTTATAAATCCAATCAATTGATTCTCTTCAACAATCTCACCTTCACCACGATGTATCTTTTCCCTGGTTAAGATGAAAAACTCAAATCCAAATGTCAACTAGCTCTGATACCACTTGATCTAAAAAGATATTTTAAATGACAATGGTTGAGTTATTATGCATGTGTTTATTAACCATTTAGGAAGCTGAATGAAAGAGGAAGAATTATAGAAGAAACATAACATCCATATGCACATATATAGATCTGAAATAAATCAAGAAGAACAACAAACCATAGAACACCAAAGTGATAACAGAGTTCAAAAATCTCTCCTACGTCTCTGAACCTTTGTCTAAGTGGGTGAGGCTTTCTTATTTCTATTCAAATATTTAAAAGTACATCACAACAGTTCCAAAAGGTTACAAAACTAATCTAGTCTTTTTCTACCAGATCTATAGAACCCAACAGAAGAAACAAAACTGAAATCGGATGACCGAAACTCCCAGAAATGGCCCACAAAGGTGCTATCCTCAACAACTTCCCTGCATAAAAATGAATTTGGCTTGGAAAATTTTAAACATAAACCTTCTCTGAATATCCTACTATGGATTCAAGAACCCCTGGTTTATATAGATATGAAGTTGGTAACCATCTCCCAACTTCTCCCCAATATTTGGCCTCAAAAAGGGCCCAATATTCCCCAATATTGGCCAAAAATCTCCAAAACTGCCCCAAACATAATTGAAAATTAGTATAATATGGTTTAAAAAACACTTTTGCACACAAATTCAGGGTGTAGCCCCATGTTTCTCGCCCTTTCTCATATGGGGTACCTGCACGTGGCCTCGGGCTAAGATGGGCGCGTTGGTCTGACCCTTAAGCCCCTGCCCCTAGTCACATCAATGGTCCATGTGGCCATTCCTTACCATGCCCCTGCGCTAACTACAATGAGCTCCCTACGGTTTATCTCCTAGTTGATAGGCTAGCCCAACCGACCAGGGATAATCCATTTATCTCCGCGCTAACAACCAACACAGGGCCCCGAGTCATATGCGATGTGCCGAAAATGATGGTCTATCCCTTAACCGATGTCCATGCCAATGACTTATAGAGATAGGACATATGACAGGGTCATATGTTGATATTCGAGCCCTAATCCAGAGTGAGCTGTAATGAATATGCATCGATGTAATGTTTAATCGAGTGCTTAGGTGGATGATCGTGTGGCCATTTTCGCTGAGGGCTGGGGGCAAGGGACCAACCCTATTTTCCATCGGATGAACTTCCAAAGCAATGTTTATATTAGTTTTGCGCCTAAGGGTTAAGACCCACTAGGTAGGTGGGCTGGTAGCCCAACCTACGTGAAGCCTTGGCACCCCAATAGGTCATGGGTTTGAACCCAATGAACCCAACTAATTTTTACAAAAAGACATCAACCAATGAACTAATAAATGGGTGCCACATGGTGGCCCATGTCTAGGCTATGTGGCACCAAACTGTTCACCGATAACTTGATTTTGGGCTATAAATATGTCCTAAAAACAACCTTAGTATGACATTAATTTATCAATTGAGGATTCAGCTTCTCTTTCAAGAATGTCAGCAAAGTCTATGCACCTATATAACCTCTATGAATCAGTCGGTAACAAAAGGAACGATAGTTGTTCCATTCAAATGAATGACACTACCTGCAAAGGGAACAACAATCGTAACAAAAGGAATGATAGTTGTTCTGTTCAAATGAACGACACTAAAATGTTGAGCCAAACTAATGTTGTATTAATTGCATTGTAGTACTTGCCCATCTATTTAATTTGTCAATCCAAGGTTCGTAGACTTACGAAGCGCACACATGGTATATGTAACATCGAAGTGGAATTAATATAATCTAACTCTCCTTAAAGATGACACACACTTTCAAAATGAAATTGTTGAAATCAAATTAATCTAGGAATGGAAAATTACATTAAAGGAAAAACAACCTGTGAAGAGAAACAAGACAACACATGTGAGCTCACACTAATAGTAAATCAATCTCAATACATCACAATGATCAAATGACAAAATAATGAAGTCAGGAAAATAATCCAAGGAATGACTAATTACTTTCTCCTCCTAATGACTACTCCCTCATCAAGATAGAACATTCTCTTTTATACATGAGAGCTTTGAAAAGAAGATAAGCATCTCATAATTACAGATCCACTTTTCTCTCAACCAATTTCCCATTATTAAAAAATATAATCCCTTCAAATCCTCACACATATCTTCATCCAAGTGGATATTGGTGGCCACCCACCTATTCCACTTGGACCCCCACCATTGCTTCTTTCAGTTTTTCAGTTTCCGCACAGTTTACTATTTTTAGCAGTTTTTTGGGTCCTGAACTTTCGGAGCCATTTTGAGGCCTTAAATGACGTTTTTTGGGAAAACAGGGAGCAACATGGAAGATAGATCATGTTTCTCAGCCAAAAGTTGTATTCCTCGGATAGATATTTATAACGTTGTATGGAACGCATCAAACTGAGATCATATGCCAAAGTTACGTCCCCGAGAAGTTCATGTACCAACTTACCCAAACGGGGCCCATAGTCTTGGTGTTTCATCTCCTAGGGTTAGGTATTTGGATGTTTAGGGTGTTCCATTGTTTCTCAATAATAACATTGTAACACAGTTCAGAGGCCAGTAGATGCCACATCTCTTCTCAGAGATAAGCTACCAGCGCCCTAGCTAGTTTATTTCCATTCTGTCTGTAAGCATATTTTAGTCATTTGTTATTAATGAAATGAAGTCTTATTTCCACTACATCTCCGCGTTTATGGGTATTTATGTATTTCATTTTGTTCCTACATAAATCCAGATCAGTGGTATCAGAGCGGTCTACTCATTCTCAATCCTTCTTTGCATGTCCCCAACGAGGTCGGGGTATAAGGAGTTGGGGCTCGATCTGGTTGAATGTTTGCAAGATCAGCCTCGCAAACCCCGATGACCACCCATGGGGGAAGAAAATAAACATGAGGGAGCAGGAGATCCTATCAAAAAAATTCTCGAGGAGGCCCTCAAGAAACAATGGAACACGATGATGGACAACTTTGCCCAGATTCTTCAACGACTTCCCACTGGCGGTGCATCGACATCCAACAACCACTTTGGAGGTGCCACTCCTTTTAAGGTACAAGTAAAATTTGACATTCCCATATTTGAGGGCCAAATAGATGCAGATGCCATAGATAGATGGTTGAATCTGTTAGAATGATATTTCTCGGTTCATGACTTTTTCGACCAAGAAAAGATAATTTTCGCACTCCTCAAAGCCACCCCCCATGTCAAGGACTGGTGGGAAACCTACTAGGAGCAACAGGGTGAGGGAGAACCCTCTCTGTTCTCGGATACACCCACTTGGAATTCTTTACGAGATGCCATCAAGGAACAATATTATCCCGTTTGGAGCTACGAGGACAAATACATACAATGGACTATGCTGCGGCAGCAAAGGGACCAAGATGTGCATGAGATGACAGAGCTGTTTCATACCCTACGCACAAAGTTGGGTATCAAATATTCAGAGAAACATTTGGTGTTAAAGTACCGCAGTTGTATTCACAGATACATTCAGGAGGAAATGGAGTTC
>SNQJ01S0176713.1:0-19919 GCA_010110895.2 Picea sitchensis | reverse complement strand
GGACAACAAGTACCTCAAACTATTCTTCCAAGATTGCAGGTACAAAGACAACCTGAAAATTCTCAGGATACCTCAACTTCCAGCAGAGAATCATTCTCTGAACCACAAAATCAGAGAACTCGAAGTTTGAGAGAAATCCATCAGAAGTTGGATGACTTTGAACAACACAATCTTTTTGCTTTAATGTCATGTCAACCTACATCCTTTAAGGAAGCAGCTAAGGAGCCACATTGAGTTCAAGCCATGAACCAAGAAATTGACTCCATTGAGAGGAACAAGACATGGGATCTTGTTGATTTTCCAAGTCACAAGAAAAGTATTGGTGTCAAGTGGGTTTACAAAACTAAACTCAATGAAAAAGGGCAGATTGAAAAACATAAGGCAAGACTTGTTGCCAAAGGATTCTCACAACAACCAGGTACTGATTATGGTGAAACTTTTTCTCCAGTAGCAAGATTAGACACTGTAAGGACTCTATTGTCCATAGAAACCCTACACAAATGGCAAGTATACCAGATGGATGTCAAGTCAACATTCATGAACGGTTTCTTAGAAGAAGAAGTTTATGTCGATCAGCCACCTGGATTTGAAGTCCAAGAGAACCCAACCAAAGTCTATCGGTTAAAGAAAGCCTTGTATGGCTTAAAGCAAGCTCCAAGAGCTTGGTACAACAGAATTGACACTTATCTGATCAAAAGTGGTTTCAGCAGAAGTCAAAATGAACCAACTCTTTACACCAAAACAGATCAGCACGGTAAAATTTTGATTGTATGTTTATATGTTGATGACATGATCTATACGGGAAATCTTGAGTTAACAAATTTTAAGCATGCCATGCAATCTGAGTTTGAGATGACAGATCTTGGCATCATGAAATATTTTTTAGGGATTGAGATTAATCAATCAACCAAAGGCATTTTTGTCTGTCAGCAAAAGTATGCAGCAGAAATCATCAAAAGATTTCGCATGGAAGGATGCAATCCAGCAGAAACCCCCATACCACTAGGCACAAAATTGAGGAAGAAAGATGAAGGTCCTACAGTGGACTCTACTCTATACAAAAGCTTAGTAGGCAGTTTGTTGTATCTTACAGCAACTAGGCCTGACATTATGTATGCAACCAGCCTTCTTTCTAGATTCATGGAATCCCCCAAAGATTCTCATTGGAAAATGGCGAAACGAATTCTGAGATATGTTGCAGGAACTCTCAATTTTGGCTTATGGTACACTAAATATGATAATAATCAACTTTCTGGTTACACAGACAATGATTTTGCAGGCAGCCTAGATGACAGGAAAAGTACATCTGGACATGTTTTTCAACTGGGCACAAACCTAATCTCATGGGCATCAAAGAAGCAACCAATTGTTTCAATATCTTCTGCAGAGGCAGAGTATGTTGCTGCTACCTCAGCTTCCTGTCAAGCTGTGTGGCTGAGAAGAATATTGAAAGATATGTCACATACAGAAAAGGATCCAACTCCTATTTTTTGTGACAATACTTCAGCAATTGCTTTATCCAAAAATCATGTGTTTCACAAGAAAAGAAAACACATTGACACTCGTTTTCATTTCATACACGAGCTAGTCAATAATGGTGATATTGTACTAAAATTCTGTGGTTCTCGAGATCAGCTTGTTGATATCTTTACAAAGCCACTAGGAAAATCAGTTTTTTATTTTCAGAGACAACACTTAGGCATAATCAGTGCTGGTGTTTGTAACTATTGAGTTTAAGAGGGAGTGTTAAATATAATGTAACCTCAACAGGTTGACTGTACATTGCTAGCTGTCCTGGCCAACTGTACTTTCTATTCTTGTTTTGCTTGAGCCTATTTAGCTCAACTATTTCCCTTTGCATAGTACTTACTTCTTCATTAACTCTTCTCATTGTAGTCTTCTTCATATATTCTAATATACTGTTTTTTGTTCTATTATTTTCTCTCTGCATTTCTTGCTTCACAATTTATCAATTCCAATATATCCAAACTATAAAGAACCGATGATTTCATGTAATAATATAAAAATCTATTGAAGAAAAAATGTTAGGATAGGGTGGGAAAATTAGTGCTTGGCGAGCTCATCTAATGTAACCCTCAATGTGTTGATCAGACATCGCTAGTCAGGCCCTACAACAGACTTTCTATTCTTGTTTTGTTTGAGCCTATTTAGCTCGGCCTATTTCCCTTTGCATAGTACTTAATACTACAGAACTTCTTCATGTACTCATATTGTACTCTTCTTCTTATAATATAATATATTGTTTTCTATTCTACTCTTTCTCTCTGCATTTCTCTATCCTTCACAATTTATCAATTCCAATATATCCAAACTATAAAGAACCGATGATTTCATGTAATAATATAAAAAAATCTATTGAAGAAAAAAATGTTAGGATAGGTGGGAAAATTAGTGCTTCAAGGAAGCTCATCTTAAAGATATGAAAGGTGCAGAATCAACCCTCCAGATATGAAATCAATGTTAGTTTGTGGTGGTGGCAGTAAGAAAAGGAGGATTGTAAAATTGTGCATGTAGGTTGCCACGAGGCAAAAGGAGATGATGAATCAATTGTAGAATGATGCATCGACTGCAGTAATATGAGATTATGAATCGAATCTGCATCGACTGCAGTAATATGCATCTCTTCTGTGATGTACAATGCATCGACTGCATAAATGGGTTGCATTTTCTAACGCCAATGCCTTCGTGGCTGCAATAAGAGATCAATCTTGTTATCGAATCAAATGCTAGTAAATTCCCACCTAACAAGCCTGAATTTTTAATGCCGTGTTAGAAATTGCATACAGGAAGTTGTAGAGTAATTATTACACCGCCGCCACGAATTACTAAAAGCATTTCCACCTCACAAGCCTGAATTTTCAATGTCGTGTTGAACATTGCATACAGGACGCCACAGTGTAATGATTACATCACCGTTGATGCTAGAATAAGAGATGAAATTGTTCAACCAATCATATGATAGATAAATGCACTTAATATTTCAAAATAATTAAAAATACTCTCACCTAATATAAGTAAAACTTTGGATGAAACTTGAAATTTATGGTCAACTCCATACAAATAGGCAGTCAACGGGGTGAACTCATCTCTATATACCTTGCCTACGACAGGTATAATAGCACACAATAACATATTAAATTCACATAGAGGTTTTACATATGTTGCTGCTATTAACAAAATATGTCAATTTATTAAAAATAAAGATTACGCAGCAGAAACAGTGAGCAAAGATGCTCACCACACTTTTTCATTTACAGAGGAAAACACCATTACATATATAGTTGGAATACTCACCAACAAAAATGGAACAAAATACAAAAATTATGGATCTCAAACTACTTATAAGCTAAAATTGAACACTCGTACAACAACCATGTAACAACTTCATATTTTGACAATATTCTAGATGTCTTCATTTCGACATTATTCCAACATTCCCCTTAATGGAGAAATAGATTTAATACAATAAAAATAACACAAGTGACATTCCTGTTGGTCTATGTCTCATCTAGGCTTACATACAGAGGACAATTCAAACATAACCTAAAATTTGTTTCAACTCCTTGTAAGGAGTGAGTTTTTCTTCCTCCTTTTCCGTGAGACTGAAACCTCTATGTATTTTCAATTTAAGTCTTCCTCTTTGCTGAAAATTCCATGTTTCAACTTCTTATCCTTCATATTCTCGTTGGTCTCTGTCATCAATCTGAAAAATATTTCAAATTGTTCATGCTTGTCCTCTTCAACTTTTTCTTCTAAAAACTGTTTGTATGTGAACTACTGCCACATACCATTCTCTGTTGTTTTCTCTTCACCATTGAGCCTTTGATCATCAATTTTTTGCAACATAAGTTCATAAAAGAACTTTATTTCTTCTGGGCTCCGCTTCATAAAAATTTCTTCAATTTCAGCATCTTCTTCTCCAATATACATTGTGTTTTCATCATAATTTGACTCAATTTCTATATCTTTAATACAATTTTCTTCTTCTTCAATGACCATGCAGCCTTCATCATAATGTGGTTTGTTTATCCATTTTTCAATGAATTTAATCTTTGCATCATAATCCATTGTTTGTGTGCATTCATCACAATATGACTTTTCAATAAATTTTTATTCTTCATCAACATTATCTAGCACTTTGACTGAATGCAAGACTACATGTTCTTTATCTATAAATTCATCCTCCTCAGTGAGGCCTTCTTCTTCATTGTATTCTTTAGTAATAAAGCATGTTGGATATTCTTGTTTAACTTCCACTTTGATTATTGTTCCAAGTAGGGTTTCCTTTCCATTCAACAAATCATCAATAACACTTTTCTCTTTCATAATATGTAGCCATTCTTCTTGTGAACAATTTTTCATAAAAAAAACATGTTCTCCTCATCATGTATTGTCTCAATGGCAGTTTCTTCATTACAATCACCATTATCCACATGTCATTGAGCACAGTGGAATTCAACATATTCACCATCAACTTCTAAAGTTCCCTCATAAGAAGATGCACTCTTTCCACTATACTTCATTTCTAGAATAACCCATAACATTTTTGCATTGTCTATATGACCAAATTAATATAAAATAGGAGACAAAATACTTGTATCTTGTGTTGAACTGATAAGATATAAGGCTACTTTATCTTTTCTCTTATCATGGAATTAACCAAACCATATTGAACAAATTGCCATAAATCTAATGAACCAAGTAATCCTTCCATTTTAATTGCCCAATAAAGCTTAAAATTTTTTACCTGAGAAGGATGGCAAGACCGACATTAATCTTCTCAATATTTCATTGAATTTTTCATGTTCTTCATTGATCCGGTCCAACACTGCATTATGACCTTCAAGGTAGATTCTTCACCATAACCTGAAACATCTTCATATTCTTGCGGGAAAATACACTAACTCGCCCTTTGATTTTTTCTCCTCATGTGTTTCATCTCTCCAGATTTTTTTAATTCTCCTTTGCTTACCCATTTGAGTAGCAAGCAACTATGCATTCTCCTTGTATGGGTTTTCCCTTCAGGAGGATGGCTCCACCTCATCACAGGTTTGACAACATTTCGGCTATGGCGATTATAATCCACACTAATCCAACAAATAACTTTTGTAGATGAAGAATTAATTTAATAAATTACCTCCTTATAATAGGCCACGCTCCTGCTACAGAAAATGGTTCTTTATGATAATCCACACAAGCATAAATTAATGTAAGCAACAATCCCTCTCTGCTATCAGAAAACCAACAACTTACACACTCTCAAAGCAAATAAAACACAACAATTTATGCATGTGACTTCTATCACTCGAGCAACAATTCTTTCACAAAAGAATGGACGATAATTCCTTCACAAAAGAATGGGAAACCGTTGATTATTTAGGTTGGTTGTCATTGATGTCAACCCTTGAAGAAAGTCCAAAAGAGTTTAATTTCTGGTAGAAAAAAGGTTGGGTAATTGACCCAAGTTTTCTTGATGTATAATGGTATTAGTTTAAATATATTTGAAGGTAAGACTATTCTAGATGGATACATGTCATGCCATTTATGGTGGTATGTGGAATGTCACATGTAACTCCTCACTGCTAGAGATTTATGGCCATGTGAAGTTGGAGAACCTCATGAGTCATCTAGAAGCCCCAAAAGGTCAAAGTAGTCAAAGTGGTTGCAAAGAAGAAATTATTTAAATGATAAACCTAAGTGACGAGTGTACTATAAGTCAAAGTGGGATACAAAAGAAATTCATTTAAATAATAAAGTTAATGGAGAAATTACTAAGTGGGACAAGTGGTTAGAAGTGGTTAGCCCTAAAATAGGGAAAGTGGTTTAAGATGGTTAGAAGAACCCCTTGAGGAAGCTAAGCATAAAAGTATAAATAAGAGGCAATGGTCTCTCATTTTAATTACACTTCTGAACATATTGACATCTATATAGGTGATCGAGGTAACCAAAGAATATCTAAGGTAAATTTCAGAGAGAAGGTGAAGTAAAGAAGGGCTTCCAAATTCAAGGGAGGATAAATTATTTTGGATGATGTTTTCTAAGGTACGTTATTTACAAAATATCTCACCATTTTCACAAAAAAATTCTAGAATGATTCAAAATAACAAAATATGGAGGTCGCTGAGGAAACATATCCAAGTACCTGTGAAAAAAATTCATCAACTCTGTGGGTTTGTATTTTGGATTTACACCCTTTGAAAAATAGGGTTTGTGGTTATTCCCTCAAACTAGTCTAAAACATGTGTTTCCCGTAAAAACATCATAACTTCTTCATAACATAATCCAAATTAAATAAGACCAAAATGTATTGGTTAGAGTAATAATCAAGTAGTATTCCATGTACCATTTTAAGATCCATTAAACAAATATCCATAGGAACACGCCACAAGTTCGCTCTGTAGAATAAGTCATAATTCAAGAAGGTATGTCATTTTTCTATAACCCCTATTCTCTCTCGAGAGGAATCTAAGTATTGCATAAAATACTAATCAAGAATATTGTGTAATATTTTCATATATTTATTCACATGTACATAGTTATGATTATTTCCAAGGTTGTTGACTAATCCAAAATTAGTCATGTGGAGACTAAAGTAAAGTTTGTGAAAATGCTAGTCTCTTTGTTGTTAAAGTTAATAGGTTTGTGGTATGTGATGATATACATCATGTCTATTACAAAGCTACAAGTTAGATTTGGATGATGAAATTGATGAGGGCTTTGGTTGAGGTACATGTCATAACATGGTCAGACAAGTAGTTGATGATTTTGCACATACATGAGGGGTGTATAGTTGATGATGTTGGTACATATTGATGAGTCATAGTTTATGTGTATTTGATGGCTATTATAAGCATTTATGCATGGTTGATGCACTCAGTGATGGTACAAAGAGGTACGACAGTGCATGGTTGATACACTTGTTTATGGTACAAGTTGGATTACAGTTGTTTAGTACATGTTGTTACAAGTTGTTTGGTGCAGTTGATTGGTACATGTTTACGTTAGCATATCCTGGGCTGATAGTGTGACAATGGTCTCATCATTATACTTCTACTTCAATGTGGTTGGATCGGTCACAATGTGGTTGTAGCTACCTTCCGGTTGTAGTCGAGAACATAGGGGTTGTAACCGAGAAACTAGGGGTTGGAGTCTCCTTCCAGCTTCGCTTTGAAACAAAGGAAGTTGGTGCTTCCAATGAATGTAATTATTAAAGATTACATAAGAGAAAACACATGTGGTTTTCTCCTGATTAAGGTTTCTACGTAAAACACTGGTGTACGTGGTATGTGTATGATTGTTCATTTGTTTGAATTGTTTATTTACTCGAACTATTGGATGATAATGCTAGATTGATATAACACTTGCATTTTATGGTTAAAAAAGGATTAAATTGCTCTTATCATCAATCGGGTTCACCCTCTCTTAGTAATCCAACAACAAGCATTCCTTTAATCTGCAAATGATTTCCTTTTTTAGTTATGCAAAGGATTAGCCTCATGTAGAGCATTCACGATTTCCTCACGCAGGACTGAAACACAGTCACGTTCCTAACAACTTCCTGCGCACTTCTCCTCTCTAGCGAGTCTTCAAACAATCGGGGACTCACCCTCACAGACATAAATCCTCTACGTCGATCGTGAAAGCTCTCTCTTTGGTGATTTCTTCTCTACATGCACAATACAGATAGCACACAACAACGACTTCAATACACAGGTCGTAGTTCCTTCTTTGCTACAAATTGGCGGCAACAGATCAATCTACATGCTGGCGAATTCTCTATGTGATGGAAGTTTTGGTAGCGACTTCTTTTCGGATAACTTTTTTTCATAGGTGGTGGCTCCCTTTTCAACATTTGCAAACAATCAATAATTCAAAACATAATGATTTCTCTTCACACAAAGTGCTCTCTTTATATGGCACATCCTTCACAAAGTCGTGACTTCACATTTGATGGCAATGTCCTCTAACCAAAATGTGGCTTTGATCTCCAACAGAGCGTCCTAGGCAACGTTGTCTTCAAACTCACTCGACACCCTCACTAATGCAAGACCACTTCACAGTCTCACGATTCTGTAGTTCTTCCAACAACAGTGGTGGCCCTCTTCTTTCAACAGTGGCGACCCTCTTCTTTCAACAGTGGCAACGTCTCTCACCAATCTCCTTCCTCTTTTCTTGGCAAGAGTAGCCACACTTCAGCCCACACATCCAGATTCTTCTCTCGCAAATTCTCATGTTCTCAACTTCGACATATGCCACACCGCACACAACAACCTAATCATGCTTCCTTTTACCAAGCACACACATAGAACACTCCACACCTGCTCCTTCACGCTCTTTGTACACGTAGATCTATGCATATCTAACACCGTGCCGCCTTTGAAAATTTCTCTCAAACATCATACTCGCTCTTGGGCTCTCCCTGCAGGAGTAGGCCCAAGCCAACATACCATATTAAAAACAAAGATTACACAACAGAAACAGTAAGGAAAGATGCTCACCACACTTCTTCATTCACAAAGTAAAACACCATTACATATATAGTTGGAATACTCACCAACAACCTTGGAACAAAATCCTAAAATTAGATATCTCAAACTACTCATAAACTAAAATTGAACACTCATACAACAACCATGCAACAACTTCTTAACTTCTTATTTTGACAATGTTATAGATGTCATCATTTCGACATTATCTCAACACAACTAAGCAGCCCACTATATAACATAGGTTGCTGCCACTACAACACTCTTAAGTTGATATATCTCCCATGTGAGTGCGTGTTGATGAAGTAAATAAGAGCAATTGAGAGATGTTGAAAACAAACACTAGTGGCACTGCACCGCAGCTCACACGGTAAATAAAGTTAAATATAATGATGTGGACGGGGATCCTATGTGAAAACTAGACATCTGTCCACATCAATTAGAAAAATCTCAGTTTTCACATGAAATGGTAGATGGTAAGTAATTCATGTTAGTTGAAGAGTTGTTTATCTGTTTGGTTGCGCCGTAATGCACGTGCACGGGGTGGGTTGGATATTTGTAAGGTGCATCAGTTCGACAAAATCCAACAGAGAGAGCGTTTGTTGTACATGGCCATGGCAACATATTGGATACCCAAAACGACAATCTATGTAAATGGGATTCTTTTTCGGTTGGCGTATTAACGCGAGGTCATTTTTATGGATTTGTTTTTTGGTTACATGCCTCACTTATCCATAAATGTAGCTCAGTGATTTCCATAAATGTAGCTCAATGATCTGCAGTCCAGGTAGAATGTTTTTTAGGGTTCAGCTACTATATTACGATCCTGTATACGCTACGCAGACATTGTTTTGGTTTAGTTGTTTTAGAGATGAGGAACAAGTTCCTCAGCAGTGCTTCTCAAAACCTCTCCCCGCCCTTAATTCATTCATACATAGCTCCGAGGCTTCTCAAAACCAGTTATAATTACGTTTCTTCGTCTGCTTATACTGTCCACAGTTTTTATTCGACATGAATTGCAGTAAGAGATGTCGTTTTGCTCTCTGATAATGAATACTGGGTTGCTGTCCTGAGAATATTTAGATCTCTGGTCAAATTCATGTAACGAGAAGGAAGTCGAAGTTATTGATATTATGGCTTCAGCTAATAGTCCATCTACACTGTCAAAAGTAAAGACGAGGGATTCTGTCAATCCAGAGGTAGATTCATTCTATGTAGCAGGAAGCACGACTGCTTTGGCATCCCTGGCAGCTGCTCAAAGTACTTTGAAGTTGACCATTAACCTTGATTTTTCAAAAAAATGCCTGGATTCGTCGGTAGATAATGGAGAAGAAGTAGAATGCCATACTCCTAAGTCAGAGGAGCAAAAGATCCCTCCAGTTCTCTGCTGCCCTCCTGCACCACTCAAACCCAAATCGAATCTGATAAAGAGAAAGCTACCTGCAAGTCCTCTCGAAGAATTTTACATTCTCTGATTTCGATCTACAATCGTTGTTCGGTTCAGATCTTGCAAAGATCAGTCACCAGCATATGAAGAGAAAATTCCTCCCAGAATGTCTAACAACTATATGAAGGTAAGGTTAGATCTTATGAAGAATACAATGTTGAGACCAATTCTCTGTATAGTGTGTTGCATTAACAATACAATGTTAGGTAAGGATAGGATCTTATGAAGAATACAATGTTGAGACCAATTCTCTGTATAGTGTGTTGCATTAACAATACAATGTTAGGTAAGGATAGGATCTTATGAAGAATACAATGTTGAGACCAATTCTCTGTATAGTGTGTTGCATTAACAATGAGTATTGGTCCTTAAGACTATTGTTACATTATGAAATTTACAGGTGGTTGCTCGTATAGCATGCGATTGTTTGTCATAGAAGTTTGGCTTCTGATAACAATAGATTTTTATTGTCCTCTGAGTTAAGGATTGTGGAGAACAATATAGGATGCAGGCCAATTGCATTTGAAAAGTTTTAGTCTTCTCCGTGTTACCGTTTGCAATGGAAAAATCGTTTCCTCAAAGAGGAAGATTCTGTATTGTAGGGAATATGTCAGTTTGCAACTTTCCTTGATTTGATTTCATATTATGGCACGTTCCTCCTTACGTCTTATAGTTATCTGTAATCCAGAATTTGCAGACCTCTGTGAAGGAAAGCACAGGTGCATACACATATAAGTATGTCAAAATGTTTAAAGGGGTCCAGGTCCACGCTGGCCGTCTGGGTGCAGGCCATTTCATGCAGTGCAGGTGGGGTGCAGTCTGCAAATCTAGGAAATATATCACCCATGGATATTTAAAGAAAGGCAAGTATTATCGAAAGTATTCCAGCATATGCAAAAGAGTGTTTAAATCCACTACTTTCCATTGTAAAACTCCCGGAAAGTTTAATGTAAAATGGCAAATTTGCTCCAAACGATCCATTCCGCTCTCTTTTGAATGATAGAAAATATGTTAATATCCACCAGTAATTTAGTCATTGCAGAATGATAGCTTGCTTATCGTGGTGCCTAAGCAATCTATACTGTTTTTCTTCTGTTTTTGACAGGTAAGTTGTTAATCCCTGGTTTTTGAATCTGGCATTTGTGAAATGTTTTGGATGGCTGGTAAACTTTATAGGTTGGGATATACATTTGTATTTAAAAGAATTTAGATCTAACACTGTATATCCAAATTTAAATCCAGTAATTACGCCGAAGGCGTTTTATATATCTCAGTGTATAAGTATTTATTATTTTGTTGGGGATTGCATATTGTTATGGTAGTAAGTCTAAACTTAAAATTATCACTCAAAGCGGATCTGATCAATATTCAAACCCATTGATTCTACATCCTTCAACAATTGGAAATAGTTTGAACAATAATTGGAGTTTGAAAAAGTGTAGACTAAAAAAATCTATTATTTGAATTTTTTTCACTTACATTTAGTTTTATTCAAAAGTTTAACAGAAATTTAGAAGAATGGTTGTAATTACAGATATTAGTTATTGAAATTCAGGATGTTAATCTATTTATGTATTCAAAATACAATTTCAGTATTAGAAAATTGGAATTTCACCTATAATTACATAACTTAATTTTCTGATATTGTAAAAAAAAATCATAATATTTAATTTTCCACATTAATTTTTTAGGACTTTTAATTTTGAAATGCCCATGGATTTAGGGTTTCTTTATTTTTTAAGTTTATTTTAAAATATGATAATTTATATTAAAAAATGTTTGGATAGCTAAAAAGCAACATAAAATGTTATTTCAGTCAAAAGTTAGGTAATAATTGAAGATTAATTTTAACTTTAATTTGTTTTTGAGTATGTAGGTTTTCACAATCAATCATATAATAAAAAAATTCTTCTTAATAAAACTATATTAGAGATTTTAAAACATGCTAAAAAAAACATGATAACAAAGAGGTAGATTTTCAAAAAGTTGGGTTTTCTAGATTTTCAAAAAAGAACCTTTGAGCTTATTTTCCTCAAAGTCATAGATACTAAGACTGTTGTTTTTCTTTGTCCCAAATCTAGTATTTTTCCTTTTCCTTTGTTCAATTTGTTTATTAATATTCAAGAAGATGAAAATAGAAATTGTCATGTAAATACTCTAAAAAATATATATGAATTAAGAAAAGCTATTTTATTTTAGTTTAAATTTTAAAATATTTTATTTATGTTTTTTTATTTTTATATATGAATATGTAGATTTTCAAATTCAAATCTCAAATCTAAAGTATATTTTAACTTTTATAATATTTATACTTATTAATTTATTTTTATTTTTACATGTAAATTTTAATAAAAAAAATTTATTAAATTTAATTTTTTCATAAAAATTTAATTAAAAATTTGAAGTGTAAATATTTAAAAAATATTGATTAACATATTTTTTAATATTTTATTATTAATTATAAAATTTTAACTTTTCATAAAACTTTAACTAAGATAGAATTAATATTTCTACTTTGTCAAACTTATTAACAAAAGATGAAATGAATTTTGTATTAATTATAGACATTATTTGTATTTAAATAAAAAAATATATTAAATAAATAAATAGATAAATTATAAATTATAATTTAGATGAATTTTGTATTATTCATAAGGGAGTTAGTTAATGAGTATGGATTTAGTCTTCATTTAATTATTGAAATTTTATAATAATAAAAAAATTAAAACATCAAACTTTCCTCACATCTATCTGGTCATTTTAAAAACCTAAAATATGGCAAAGCTTAAAAATCTATCCCATCATTTTAAAAAACTAAAAGAAATATTGAGAAGCTTAGAAATCTATCAAATCAGGCCTAGATAAAACCTAATCTTGGAACTTATTGTGCATGATAATAGTTGCAACACGTCACTATCATCCTAACAACGATGGCATTAATGAAGATGAGTATGCCGACGTAGAGAGTGTATTAGGCTCACAAACAAATTAAAGAACGTGGTATTAAAAGTGGAGAATTACAACCATAATACGTATTATGGATAATGAGAGAAATGATGGATAATGAGAGAATAATAGTAAGATAAAACTTTCATATTATTTTATTTTCCTCTTTAGCAGTTGATAAATATGCATAATAATACCATAAAGTATTTATGGTTTTTGTTTCTACATGTTGGAAATTACCAATAAGTTATTTTGTACCGTTATTGTGTATTCACTCGCATTACTTAATAGTTATTTATTGCTATTAGTTTGTATTTATTTCCTGTAATAGTTGTGCATTTATTCTTTGCTCCACTATAACATTACATAGTGTATGACACACCTATTCCAATATTTTTCCACTTGTTATATGCCTTGCAAGGGTGCAAGGGAGAATGCATCAAACTACAAAGTAATTGATAGGGTCAATAAGGCCCATAGAGTCACAACACCACTTGAATTTACCTATGTTCATTGGTTTTGTCAATGCATCTGCAACATTATGCAAGGTGTTAACTTTTTCGAGTATCACATTTCCATCGTCTACCATGTCCCTAATGAAATGGTACTAGATATCTATACGCTTTGTTTTTGTACGAAAGGTTGGGTTATTAGGCTGACAATTGACATTGTAACTATCACATTGAACTGTAATAACTCTATGACTTAGCTCTACTTCTGAACACGGTTTCATAAGCCACATGGCCTCCTTCTAGGGATGAATAGCGCACATATACTTTTCCTTTGTAGTGGACAAAGTGACCACAACTTGTCGCTTGCTCATCCAACTTTCTACTCCACCAAACAATCAAAACACATATTTCCTCATAGATCTCCTATCTACATTCCCTATTCGATCAAAATCCACACAACCTTGTATATCCACTAAGTGTGGGTCCCCTGAAACATCTAGATTATAAACGGAGAAGTTTAATAGCACTAACTTTGACTTGTGGAAGATCATGATGGAGGATATTCTCATAGATCGAGATCTATGGATTGTAATATCTTGAACCAAACTCAATGGTATCAAAGAAGAAGAGTGGGTGGTGTTGGAGAAAAAGGAAAGAATCCTTACAACAAACCATTAACAACACACCCAAGGAAAACCCTTCCGAGATAAAAACTTGAATTAGGATAAACACCTACCTCCCTCAAAGTTTATTAACCAAGTTTCTCTACAACCCCCTATCATCTAAGTCTACATCTAAACTTTACATGGTTGTGCCATCAAAGTAGGGGTATGCATGCCTAAATAGGTCCTAGAGTCATATAGCTATTTGCATACGTGATAAAATACAACTCCATAAATATACTTACAATTGTATGCTCAAGCATGTGATACTATGAAACACCGACATGTTTCATTGCTCCACATACAACTACATAGACAAAGTACTTATTTTACCATTATATTCCTCAGAAAATGATGCAAGAAGCATCTACTTGCTTCTTTACACACATCCCTCTATGTTCAAAATATAGTGAGCCCAATCAAGCACTCACCAAGTCCATCCAAGTGGTAGATCTATTCATCTACCCACAAATCCATGCTTCTCCATGCATGTTCCAAACCAAAGACACATGTTTTAAGCTCACTCTCGATTTCAAGTCTTGTCATGCTTGTCATTTCCTTGCAACAAGTTTTCATTTTGTACAAGCATTAACACTCAAACAAAAATTAAATTTAAAAACCTTATCCAAGGTGATTGGCTCTGATACCAAATGAAAGGAAGAAGAGGTGCAGAATATGCTTCCTATGCTAAAAAAGATTAAAATATAAAAGTTGGAAATAAATGAAATAAAAAACAAACTATTAACAACGAGATTTCGAGATTTCATGGGGAAAACTCTTTGGGGGAAACCCCTCATGCCCTCCCTTCAAGCAAGGGATAAAAATGGAAGGAATTTGGATGGATGAAGAAGGAACTTATGGATAATATCAAGCATCTAAAATTACCCCCGGAAGAGGGCCAAGAAGAAGAGGAGAGGAGGGAGCTACCCTCTTCTCCAAAGGAGAGGACAAAAAAGAAAGACGGTGTTAAGAAAATTGATTGGAGTAAGGTTTTGTATAGCAACATATAGTGTTTGGAGAGGTTTTACATATGTTGCTGCCATTAACAAAATATGTCAACTAACTAGTCCAGTTTATAACATAAGTTGCTGCCAGCGTGCGGATGAAATAAACGAGAGTTGTTGAGGGATGTTGAAAACAAAAGACCGGTGGCACTGCATCGCGGTAAATAAAGATAGATATAATGATGTGGACGGGGATCCTATGTGAATATGAGACATCATTCCATATCAATTAGAATTAGAAAAATCTCATTTTCCCATGAAATGGTAGATGGGAATTTATTAATGTTAGTTAAAGAGTCGCTTTATCTGTTCTGTTGCGTCGAAATGCACGTGCACTGGGTGGGTCGGGTATTTGTAAGGTTGCATCAGTTCGACAAAATCCGACAGCGAGAGCCTTTGTTGTACATGGCCAGCAACATATTCGATACCCAAAACGACAATCTACGTGAACGGGATTCTTTTTCAGTTGGCGTATTAACGCGATGTCATTTTTGTGGATTTGTATTTTAGTTACATAGCTGACATATCCAAGATTCCCATAAATGTAGCTAACTGTTCTACCGTGTGGAATGTTTTTGAGGAGTCGTCTACTATAAATTAGTAACTAAGCTAAAAAAATTTAGTTTATTTAATTTTTTTACTAATATTTGTGTTAATAATTTAATTTTAAGATCATAGTTAAATGAATATCAAATTAGTTAGACATTAAATTAGCTATCTCACTGAAAATTAAAGGTCGAAGGACATGTCATGGACCAACTGATCGTTCAAAAATTCCTTTTAGAAAAAAACCCCAGCTTCAAGTTCCAAAGCCTCCTTTGACAACTAATCTTCCTTTTGGTTTAACTCTCTAAAAACATGAGCACAATAGTACCATTCCAACTCACCTAGCAATTCCCAGATCCTTTTCATTAATTCTTTTAAACTTGCTACCTGAATTTGAACTTTGTCGTTGACCCAATCCACCACCACTTGTCAAACGCCCAATATCTGTAACTTTCTCAAATTTAAAGAAATGACAAGAAACAATAATGCCCATATCGTTGTTAATTCCGCCTTCATATTGGACCCCCTTCCTGGAGTGTAACACATTTCAAAATGGTGTTCTGTTGTTATATATAGAATCGCCCCAACTCCACAAAAAGGGGGATGGATTTGGTTGGCCCCATCGAAAAAACCCTAGGGGGTTTCTTCCAATAGCTCTGGCATCGAGGGATAAACTTGCTTTAGAAAATCCTAAGGTCTCTCACCCACCAGATAAAGTACATTACAAAACACGAGAGAGAAACAAATTCTCAAATCTTGGATCATCGATTCTTTGCACCAAGCGTCCAACCATTCCTCTATACTCTCATTGAAAGGAACTTGTGGGATTTTCAGCTTCATGGAGACTTGATTCCATACCTGACTCGAATAAGAACACTGAAAGAAAAGATGGATGGCGAATTCACCCCAAAGGTAGCATAAGGAGCAACGATTCAGACCGTTCCAACCCCTTTTGCACAAAACATCCCATGTTAATGTTTTCTTCTCCATTGCTAACCAAAACATAATTTTCATCCTTTCTATCACTTTCCATTTCCAGGTGGCTCTCCACCACCATTTATTAACTTCTTCAGATGACTCTTCTACCAATGTATGATATCCCAATTTCACTGTGAAACACCCATATTTTTTGTTCTTAGCCCAACAAATGGTATCCAATTCATCCTCCTCTAGGGCTATAAAACAATGTTTTAGAGAGAACAGAAAATATGACCATTCAACTTCCATCGTTGTTTTCTAATTTTTTCTACCCATGATGTCCACTCCTTGATTCCCTGCATCCTTCATGGTGAAAACACTTTGAGCGTGCAATATTCTTATGAATCCTTCCAAGAATGTGAAGTTATCTGACGATCCTTCCCATGGGTCTTCCCCAATCCGTGCACTTCTTCCATTTCCTATTGGCCATTCAGACCAGGCCCCAATCAAAGGGAAATAATCTACCATCGCTTTCCATCTAGTTGAACTTACTGACACTGGATTCCTTGGACTCCTAAACCAATATTCAATGGATTTCCTTGCCATATACTTGGATGTGAGAACTCTTCCCCCTAGCATCTTGTTGGATATGATCCTCCAAGGCTTTTGGCTGCCAAGGATTTACTAAACCAAAACAGGTTATGAATTATCCATCCTCCTAAGTCTTTTGGTCTTGCGAGCCTTGACCATTTGACCAAAGGGATTCCTTCATTCTTATTCTTACTAGACCATAAGAGCTTAAAATACACTTTGTGAATTTGTGTTAAGATTCCTCTTGGAATATTTGCAATGGTGTCCTAATAAACTGGAATACTATAGAGAACATATTTGATTAACACTATTCTTCCACCTTATGAGAGAAAACGGTTCACCCACGTATCAATTATTGCTTGAACTTTTAAGTCTAGTCAAGACCAATCTACAAAACCATAGGAGTTAGGTTTTAAAACAAATCCCAAGTACTTGATTTCAACATCTATATCCAAGGTCTCGAATGGAAATATGATTTCAAGTTGCTCCTTTGCCTATGCTTCCATATCATTAACTCCGATGGATGATTTCCTACTATTTAATTCCATCCTAGTTGTTGAACATGAAAGGTCCAAAATCGCTTTTAATGAATGAATTTCTCTAATTATACCTACACCAAAGAGAATTACACCATATACAAAAAGAAAGTGAGAAATAAAATCCGAAACTGTGATCTTCAGGCCTGAGAGTAATCCTTTGTTCTAGTCCTCTTGAATGATATGGGTCAGACCTTCAGCCACAATAAGAAAAACAAAGGGTGACAGAGGGAATCCTTGACTGATCCCTCTTAAGGAGAGAAAAAACTTAGAGGGGTACCATTAATGAGCATTGTGAAAGATGTCTATTAGATACAACCCATAATCCATTTCACTGTGACCAAATTCATGCCCATATTGATCAAAGCAAGTCTTAGGAAGGTCCAATTGACCTTTTCATAGGCTTTAGAGAGGTGTAGTTTTAGAATAAAAGAGGAGATTTTTTGAACTTTTATAGAATATAAAGCTTCTTGGGATATTAAGACATAGCATCATGGATTTGACGTTTGAATAAAAAACAAACGGATTCTCAAAGGTGGTATCACTTGGAATAGGTTTGATTCTATTTGCGATAATCTTGGAGATTGACATGTAGACCAGATTGCAACAAGAGATTGGGCGGAAATCAGTGAAAGAAGAAGGCTCATATGTCTTTGGAATAAAGGATAATAAGGTCTTGTTGAGAGGACCATATATCCTTCTAGTATCCTAAGATTCTAGAACCACTTACAATAAACTTTCTTTTAGGAGGTCATAAAATCCCAAAACAAATTCCATGGACATATCATCCTAACCAGGACTTTTAGATTTTTGGAAAGTAGAGAGTGTCAAATATTTTTGACTCAAAAACCTTTCCCAGAAGAACCTTGTTCATATCCTTTGATATTTTATTGGGAAATTGGTCAACCACTTTAATAATTTCTTCAATGGGACAACCCGACTTTTCTTTAAACATGGAGCTGAAAAATTCAACTCTTGCATTTTCCATTTCCTTTTGAGAGGAAACCAAAACTTCGTTAATATCTTCTATATCATAGATATTGTTCCTATACTTCATGTACTGAGCATATCTATGGAATAATTTTGTATTATTGTCCCCCTCTTTTAACCACACTTCCCCACTTTTAAGTCTTCGTCTCTTTTCTCCCAACAATAAAAGATCTTGTTTCCATTTTAAGAGAAATCCTAGTTTCGACTCTTCATCCTAACTAAGGGAACCCATTGTTTTTTTTTTCAAGAGAAAATGAAGGGCCTTCTCAGTTTCCTTAAGACTTGATAGGGAGAAATTTTGAAAATATTTGGCCCATATTTTGGATAACTTTCCAATATTTACTAAATTGTTTGAGAACTGGATCATATAGGAGGAGCCTTAAACTCTTGGTAAAGGGATGTTGGAAAATGTTTAATAGGTAACATATGCTTGTCATTGATGGCAAGAACATCAATGAAGATGGCATGGGTACAGTAAGAATGTACAAAGGATTGTTGGCATGTTTTACAGGCAGCGTAGACTTGTCATTGATGGCAAGTATAGTAGTGATGATGGCTTAAGTACAACAGTGAAGATGGCAGGATCAAAGTGTGGATGTGAAGACTCTGTAGAGACACAGAAGTCCAAGAATCCCTTGGGGATTCGAAAGTGAAAGCTCAGGAGGAACAACGTCAAGGAGCACGCGCGCAACAAAGCTCAAGATATAGGAGTTCGCAGAAGAGAAGGAAGACAGAGATCCACAGCCGTTGGATCTCATTCAGAAATCTCGTCAGCCGTCAGATCGGACAGGAGATGCACGAGGTTTACCATTGGGAAAAGCCAAGGTGAAATCCCGACAGGATGAGGGCTGTCAGATCTGAATATAGACAAGAAGAGCGCGCTAAAGAGGGAGACAGATCTCAGTTGTCAGATCCGAGTGCAGGGTCCGACCACTGTTGGATCGAAGAGAACCTGCATGGTCTTTAAAGTGCAAGGAGAAGTGGGCGTAATCACAATATGCAAAATCGCGATGAAATCTGAGCCGTTAGATCAAGCTTTGATCTGGACCATTAATTCCAGTCAGTATCAGGGATCGAGACTTTGAAGTGACAAGAACACTTGACATCAAGAACCCCGATTTCGCGATATGCGATATCGCGATTCAATTGCAGCCAATGAATTGAGAATGAGGTATGGACCGTTGATTCTCTTCATGGAGTATTGGGGATCGGGACTTTGAAATGACAAAAACACTTGACAACAAGAACCCCGAAATCGCGATATGTGATTTCGCGATTTAATCGCAGCCGTTAAGATAAGAAGTTATGTGGACCGTTGAT
>SNQJ01S0176712.1:8524-23014 GCA_010110895.2 Picea sitchensis | reverse complement strand
CGCTTTGACACGGACACCAACCATTTGGGCCGTTTGACAAAATTGAAGCAATCAAGCACAGTCGACGACTTCATAGCTGTATTTGAGCGTCTGGCTTTTCGAACAGAGGGCATGACTGATGCTTTCTTTCGAGAGTGTTTTATTAGTGGCCTCAAGGAGGAGATTCGGGCCCATGTCCTCATGGCTCGACCTACGACTTGGGTGGAGGCTACCAAAAAATCTAAAGAAGCACAACAAATTGTTTCCTCTCAAAACTGTAAGCCTTCCTTTATTCCACGCCCTAAACCAGTAAACCCCACTACTCCCTCCGCCCCATTAAAAATCCAAAAATTGACCAGAGCTGAAATGGATGAACGCCAACTCAAAGGTCTCTATTATAATTGTGATGACAAATATTTCCCAGGCCACAAATGTAAGGAACAAAATCTCTTTATGGCCATCTATGAGGATATTCAGGAAGAAGATGTTGACACCCCCCCTATGCCCGAGTCACCAGAAATTTCTGACATAAACCCTCCCTCCGACCCTCCCAAAGAGGAACCAATCATTTCCCTTAATGCTCTCACAGGCTTCTCTGCCCCCCAAACCCTCAAGCTAATCGGTTACATCAAGCACCAAAAGGTCATCATCTTGGTTGATAGTGGCAACGCCTACAATTTTATTCATCGTCGCATTGCCCAAGAAACCGATTGCTACATCCATGCTGTCAACAATTTCCAAATCATGATTGCCAATGGTGGTTCTATGAAATGTGGCAAGTGCTGTGAAAATGTGCGTCTCCAAATAGGTGACTACCACCTCAAATCACACATGTTTGCTATTGACATGGGTGGTTGCGACATTGTGTTGGGTGCCGAATGGCTAAGAACCTTGGGTCCCATTCTCATGGATTTTCAGAACTTAACCATGCAATTTGACCAAGGAGGCCACAAACATAAATTTCAAGGCATCCTCTGGGTTCTCCTAGCGAAATCATCAGTTCTCATCATGGAAAATTGCTCAAAAAGGTCATTCAGAGGTGGCCATAGCCCAACTCCATGCCATACAAATACAGGAGGATCCACATTGCCCCCAATACCTCCAACCCCTCCTTGCTAAACATCAAACGGTCTTTCCACTCCCCAAGGACTCCCTCCTTCCCATGGTGTCATGATCATTCCATTCCCTTGTCGGGAAGTCTTCCCCCAAATATATCACGTCCATATATAATACCTTTGCACAAAATGAAATTGAAAAAAATGGTCGAGAACTCCTTCTTCCAGTCATCCATCCTAGTCTGAGCCCTTACTCCTCTCTGGTCATCCTTAGTGCTTGAAGAAAGAAGGTTCTTGGAGGAATGTTCATGACTTCGTGCTCTCAACAAACTAACCATCAAGACAAATTTCCCATTCCTGTCATTGATGACCTTGGATGAATTGAGTGGCTTGAATTCCTTCCTAAACTTGATCTTATTTCGGGCTATCACCCATTCGTATGAAGGTCCAGATGTTCCCAAAGAGCGACCTTCGCCTCCTTGAGGGGGCCCGCTGCGATTTTTGGTCATGCCCTTTGGTTTGTGTAGCGCCCCCCTCCACCTTCCAGAGCCTCATGAGACCATGTCTTCCGCCCTTTTTCTCCGTCATTTTGTCTTGTTTTTCTTTTACGTGAATATCCTCATATATAGCAATACATGGAAATACCATCTTACTCATGTGGATCAAGTTCTTAGCCTACTCTCTTCGGCCTAACTTTTCTGGCAGGTCCAAATGTGCTTTAGGTGCATCCATTAAATGCGGTCATTTGGTGGAGCAAGGATGGCGTCGAGGGTGGACCCGAAGAGATTGAATATATGCAAGACTAGCAGCACCCAAGACTCTCAAAAAGCTTGCGTGGATTTTTGGGCTTCCCACGGTGTGCTCATAGGATTAGTTAAGAACTATGGAAGATGCTGACACCTCTCAGGCTCTCCTCAAAAGGAAGAACTCTTTCACTTGGACCCCAGCCGGTTGCTCAAGCTTTTCAAACCTTGAAGGCGACCGTGTGCACCACTCCGGTTCTGGTCCTTCTGACTTCACAAAGACATTTGTGTTGGAATCGACTCCTCAGAGAAGAGGGGTGGTGTTGTCCCTTATGCAGAGGGATCTTTAGCCTTCACTAGCGAAGCAACTATGCGAAAGAATGCGTAAACCATTTATGAGAAAGAAATGTTGGTGATTACGCATTTAGTTGAATTATGGCGTCCTTATCTCTTGGGTCAGCGATTCCAAATTAAGACCGACCATCAAAGCCTCAAGTGCTTTGGAACAGCGCATTTCCTCGGAGCAACAAAAATGGGAGTCCTTAAGCTCTTTGGATATGACTATGATATCATTTTACAAGAGGCAAAGACAATGTCGTGGCGGATCTGCTTGTCGAAATATGAAGATGAAGGATCCTTTTTTCTCTTTCCTTCATTGTACCCGATTGGCTAAAGTTGTGCACTAGGAATGGCTTCAAGACCCCAAAGTTCACATCACGATCCGACAGGCGAGAATAAGGCTGGGGCTCCCCCAGGTTACTCTTGGCTTTAGGATGAGCTCCGATACAAAGGTAGCTTGTATTTGAAATGCCAATCCAAGCTCAAATCCACTGATTTTCGAGCTTCATGCTACACCCATGAGTGGGGCATTCGAGGGTTCCATAAAACATATAGTAGAGAGTCAAACATTTTTTGGGAGGTTATGAAACATGATGTTTGTAATTTTTTGGTTGAATGTGAGATATGTCAACACAACAAAGGAGAAACTGTCAAATCTCTGACACCCTCTCCAACCACTTTTCGATTCCCCTTGCTATTTGGAAGGATATATCTATGGACTTTATTACGGGCTTAACCAAATCGAATAAATCCGGTCATAATGGTGGTGGTGGATTGCCTTTCAAGTATGCTCATTTTGTTGCTCTTCACCACCCATTCTTGCATCCATGGTGGCTCAAATTTTCATGGATCAAGTCTTCCATCTTCATGCCAAACTCTGTTTCCGATCGAGAGACCCAACTTTCACAAGTAATTTCTGGCAAGAACTATTTAGGCTACAAGTCACACAATTGCATCTGTTCCGATATCATCCCGGACAAATATGGCCAGACTGAAGTTGTCAACAAAGTGTTTGGAAACATATGCGAAGTGCTTTGCCTCGAAAAACAACACCGGGCTGGGCTCAATGGTTACCCTCATCGAATGGTGGTACAAAACTTCATAACATACAACTTTCATGGCCTTTGGAAGCGATTAATATGGACATAAGCCACCTTCGGTTCTCTCATACTTACGGGTACCTCGAAGGTCCAGGAAATTGAGATTGACCGAAACACCACAGTCAGAAGGATATCCTTCATACCCTTAAAAGAGAACTTGGCCCTTACTTGGCCCAAAATAGAATGAAGCCGCAAGCCGGATCAAGGTCGCTCCGAGCGTCAATTTGTAGAAGGGGATTGGGTGTTTACCTTTGTGCAACCATATAAGCAAACTTCCCTCAAAGGCCGAGCAATGTCGAGCTAGCACCCAAATTTTATGGCCTGCAGTTCTCAAGCATGTGGGACAAGTCATATCAATTAACTCGCCTTGGTCGATCGAAGCTACATCCTATTTTTTCATGTTTCATGCTTGAAGAAGGTCATTGGAACCCGGTGCCAGAGTCAAACCAACCTTCAAAGGTTAGGCTGAAGAAGGATCCATTTGGCTACAACTTGAAGCAGTTTTGGACCCGGCCATGAGCATAGCCTTAGATGGGGAGAACAATCCGAAGTGCTAGTACGGTGGAAAGATATGACTCTAGCGAGGATGCCACTTGAGAACCGACTACCATTTTCATTAGTTTCCACATCTCAAGCCTTGAGGACAAGGTTGTTTTAAGGGAAGCCCGGACATGTTAAGGTCCTAACCCTTTGGGTAGAATAATGTATTAGGATGTAATAAAGGTCAATATTAATAAGGCCTTTCAATAAAATAGAATAAGGATGTAAGAAGACCTAATAAAGGCTTAAAGCTTCTAGAAGGATCTTCCTCTAGATGCTTCTCTTAATAGTCATATTTAGTATAAATGGCGTCGGTATGAAAACCCTAGCTTGGAGATTATTGTAGCAGGCTGCTCATTTGGAGGTTGCCCCTCGAAGAGACTTGTGAACATTACTATACGGATGAAGTGCTATTTACATTTAGCGATTTAGGTATATCATTTTATGTGTATTGTGAAGATTATCTTGGATATTTTACTGTCATTTGATACGTCATTTCCTAGCATTTTCATTTTGTTACGCATATTTATATGTCACGGTACATCTTGCACAATCCCAGTGATAGAGGAGACTATGAACAGAGGAGAAAGGCTCCATTTGTCCTTGTAATGATACTTAGCATATGTAGGGTATAACCCTCATGGCCTTCCCAATCCAACCCGGAATGTTGAGAGGCCGGGGACGGCTAGACAATTAATAGTCACATTAAGCAAGCCCTTTGTAAAACAGCCATCACAACCCCCTACGCAACATTAGTAAGATGAATGAATCCATACCGAAGTGAAGAAAAGTGCAGTGATACAAGGCATGTTAAAAACCAAGTAAATCCCATAATGATAAACAACTCGGTATGGTGATATAGATGTTTGGAGATAGTTTCCTAGTCTAGACCAAACGAAACCCTCCACCAAACCAACAAGGATGATAGAGAACCCTTATGGCTACTAACGCCATAGAACAACCCAATACATTGTAACTTCAGACATTACTGCGATGAAAATCCACACCAATCATCTAGACAAATATTACCAAATTACACAGTTTCAGACTTAAGGAAAGCACGAACCCATACATACTAAACCACTATCTATTTCATAACCAAACCAAACTCATGGATGGAAAAAAACATACTTGTAACAAGAAAACCTTAAAATGCGAGCTTGGTTGAGCGGTTCTTTCTCTTCTTGAAATTCAGAGCCTAACCACATAAACATAGTTGAACAATAGTCGACTAGGGTGGAGGCCGGTGGAAGGAGTAGGAGTGATGTACAGTAAATGCATGTCATGTCAGCGAACTCATTCAATTCCTTGGTACGCGCTAGCCACTAATCCATTAATTCGTCTAATTGAACCATGCATTGAAATCAACTTCCCTTAATTGCCAAGAACGCCATCCACATATTACCATTTCCAGCTATACATTAATGTATAACAACTATATTTCCATAGAACTCAATAAATTGCATAGCTATTATTTGTTAGATAGGATTCACAATGATCGTTTTAATGCATATAGTGTAACATGTTAGTATAAACCATTTCCTTCCTTTTGCATTTTTGATCTTGTATTGCTTTATTTCTTTTCCAATTTTGCTCTTTATTTGTAATTTTAACATGTGTGTCTTTTTGGTCATCAAAATAAACGAATCCAGGAACATATAGAAATGAAAACAATAATAGATATCTATACATAATGGCATTCGAGGTCTAAAGAAGAGAAAAAAACATGTATCCCTCATCCATCTATTGGCAGATGGGACCAACATCGATCATCAATCATTCCAAATCCTATAAGAAGTGTCGAACAATAGTAAAACATCAAATAAGAACCAGATCTTATCCTCCAACCTACAAGGGGGTAACACTATTAGGTGGGACCCCTTGTAGGTGAAGGAATCGAACTCTGAGTCTGTGAAATGTTCCTCATATTAACTTATAGACCAGCAAGTTTTGCTTAATACTTTGTGGGCGAAATCCTTGTTGCAATTTTAATTGTCGGCAAACTAGAAAATCCACATGGAAATTTGTTTTCCAGCAGGATTTAGAACTCAGAACTCATGGTTTCTCATAACATAATAGTAAATTTAGAAGATATAACCAGGGCAGGTATACAGCAGGAAGTGGTGGTTTAATGGAAAAATGACCCGAGAATTTGGGAATAACTCATGAAAAAATGTTAAGTATGGGGGTTTATCCCTGTATGCATAATCATTCAACCAGAATCGACTCTTTCTCCAAGGATAAAAAATTAATGGACCTGCTCTTCTATTTTTCAAATGGATGAAGAAATGGAAAGAATTAATGAGGAGATAGCAGTCTCTTTATAAGGAGCGGTGAAAACAAATAACAAATCAAGTATGTCTTCGGAAACATCATGCCGGTTATTGTGAAAGCTTGATTGTTATTGAATAACGATGCTTGCAGGAGTGTCACTATGGAAGAACTAATCCAACATCTTATTCTCGACAAAATCAATTAAAAAGATGGAAGCGGTAAAATCTGAGCAGGAGATAAAGAGTAGAGAGAAAAATAAAATAGCCGAAATCATAAAAGTAGTAAGGAATACTTGAAACAAAAACATAAATCAGAAGCTGTTGTAAGCTTGAAGAAAAAATGAAAGGAACTAGAATGCTAAAATCCTGAGGAAAAGTCAAGGGAGGCGTTAGAGCTTTTTTGGGACAGGACCACATAATGCTTCAAGTGAGAACCATTAGCACTTTGTGGGAAAACAATAGCTCTTGTAAATCCTTTAGAATGTATGAATTGGTACCTAAGGCAGCTGATCTTGAAAGGACCTAGCCATAGTTTTGGAAATTTTGAATATACATATGGTATTGGTAGAATCCCATAGAAAACTTTTCGCTGACTGTAAACTTGGCCAGTCTTGGCCTCTTGTTGAAATACTTCTTAACAATTTGTTTGTGTCTCTCTCCTTTTAATGTTATCCAAATCAAACACCCTTTTCTCTTACAAAGCTAGTAGCGTGTTTATCCTTTGTGAAACATCCCCGGAAAGAATTTAATTCTTCTATCTATAGAATTAACCTTAAGGAAGAAAGTTCCAACTTTCCCTAGGTTAGCAGGAGGGCTTCTTGACCATAAACAAAATGGAAAGGAGTGCAACCAATGCTTACCTTGGCAATAGTTTGATCTTCCCGGAGGCATAAGTGAGGAGAGTGTTCCACTAATGAGGCTTGTCTTGATGAGCCTCGTCTTGATGTATGATTATTACCCGGTTTTTGTTGGGTAGGTCCATTTGCCCATTTCCTTGGGGATAATAATCGATGGTGAAATGTTTAACCTCCAATTTATCTAAAAAATTAGGTCATCTTAGCATAAATAAAATCGGGACCATTGTCTATAACAATTTCCAAAGGAGAGATTAAATATGGAAAAAATGTTATATTCAAGGAAAGTAATTAGTTGATCATCTGTTGAATGCTTAATTGGGACAACTTCAGCCCATTTTGTAAAACAAGATGCATGTTTGTAAAAAACTTGCTCAGCTGAAGAAGGAGGATTAATGGGACCAATAAAGTCTAGGCTCCATTTAGAGAAAGTGAAATCTGGGAGGACATGTTGTAAATGCATGGTTGAAAGGCGTTCTTTGCCAACAAAATTTTGTCACTTGTCACAAGATCTCGAAAAACATAAGAGTCACGAAATACTGAAGGCCAATAATCCTTTTCTAATAATATCGGCGGTGGTTTTGAAAAATAGCCTCCTACATGAATGACAGAAATTGAAGAACCATATGGAAGCTTCTTACAACAGCAGTTTTTATGCGTCTTCATTGTTTACACAACAAAGAAACACACCATCAACGAGATATTTGAAATAATAAGTCTCTTATAATGACGTATATTGCCGATTCAAGATGTAGTCTTCTCCTTTGATGAGTATCTAAGTTGTCTGGACATCTAGGAAAGTCCAGTATGACAAGTTGTAATTGCATGGCTGAAAGGCATTCTTTCCCAACAATTTTTTGTCACTTGTCACAAGATCTCGAAAAAACATAAGAGTCACGAAAGATTGAAGGCCAATAGTATCCTTTTCTAATAATATCGAAAGCAGTGGTTTTTGCAGAAAAATGACCTCCTACATGAATGACAGAACTTGAAGAACCATGAGCTTCTTACAACAGTTTATGTGCGTCTTCATTGTTTACACAACAAAGAAACACACCATCAACAGATATTTGAAATAATAAGTCTCTTATAATGACGTATATTGCAGATTCAAGATGTAGTCTTCTCCTTTGATGAGTGCCTAAGTTGTTTGTACATCTTCGGTTTTGTAAGTAATAAACCAAATTCTTGTACCAGGGATGTTCAGACACAAGGATGATCTGATCATCAATGTAAAAGAGAGATGAAAGGGAACTATCTTCTTCATCAATTCCTTCACCATTCTCATCATGATGAGCTAAGTGAAGGGCTAGGTCACGTCCCTTGATAGCTGTAGAAGTCACTATATTCAAATCATGCTCCTGGATCTTGGAAATCCAATGTGCAAACTTCCCTGAAACATAAGTCTGTGAGAGAAAGAACTTGACAGCAGGTAAAGGGATCTTTACCAACATATGATTACCTAAGATGAAGTGGTGAAATTTTTCAACAACTTTAACAAGAGAAAAAGCATGTCTCTCAATAAAAGAATATTTAAATTCATCATCAGACAAACTTTGAATCATGTAAGCCAGTGGTTTTTTATTTCCTTGGTCATCATTTTGCATAAGAACAAAAAAGATGCCTCCTCAGTGGCATTAGTATATATCATGAATTCCTTCTCAAAATATGGCTTCACCAAAACCGGTGAGGAACTGATCGCTTTCTTAATCCCTTCAAAATAATTTTTGACATCATCTGTCCAAGAAAAAGAATGATCTTGATTAAGTAGATTATGAATTAGCTTGAACAACATAACAAAGTTTGGAACAAACCTATGGACAAAGTTAATAACCCCCATAAAAGCTTGAACCTCCTTTTTGGAAGTGGGAGTAGGAAGATTAAGGATAGCAACAATCCTTTCAGGATCAATGCTTATTCCTGAATTAGAGATGATGTGTCCAAGGAGCTTTCCTTTGGTAACGCCAAAAATGGACTTGGAAGGATTTAGAGAAATTCCAAATTTACTACATCGCATGAGAACTTTTCTCAGATGACCAAAGTGATCTGATCGGATTCTAGAGTATACCGTTAAGTCATTAAGGTAGATCTGAATGATCTTACTGATCAAATCGTTGAAAGTTATTTGCATAGATCTTTGAAAGGTGGCACCTAGATTAGATAAGCCAAAAGGCATACATTCATAAGAAAAAGTACCCCAACGAATACTAAGGGTGGTTTTATATTTTTCTACCCTTTTTACTTTGATTTGGTTGTAACTAGAAAAAACATCAAGTAAGGACATCATTTGTGACCCTGAAACTTGCTGCAAAATCATTTTCATGTTAGGGAGAGGGAAGGGATATTTTATACTAGCTCGATTTAATGTGCGAAAATCAATGCATAATCTATCTAACCAATTGTTTTCCGAAAAGGAACCAAATTTAAAACCCATTCAGAATACTTGACCGGAAAGATGATCCCAATCGTTAAGAGTTTTTCCAACTCCTTTCAAATAGTTGCTTCTAGCACAAGGTTGATAGGTATTTGTTTTTTCCCAGCTGGTTTTACGCCTTCCTTAATGGGCATGGCATCATGTATAAGACCATGATCAAAACCACAAAGATCCTCATAAGGCCAAGCAAAACCATCTTGAAATTCACCAAGAATCTTGGAAAACTTCACTTTCTCTTCATCTAAACATTTGGCACCTATTTTAACATTCTTTGGAGTCTTGGGTGTCCCAATGTTCAAGGAGATGGTTTCACCCACCTTCCTTTTCGACTCATATTCTTTCTGTTTTTCCTTGTTTCCTACATCACTCGAAGAAAATGAAATCTCTAGTGGAGTCAAGCCTTTAAGAATCTTGTTATCTTCTATGGATATAATCTCCTTAGGCTTAAAAGGTTCATTTTGAATAAAATCACAAATGATCTCATCGTTAGGGAAGACCTGCTAAGATTTTGTGTTGTCGGGGATATGTGGATGATACAGAGATTGGAAAGTACAATCAGGTTTGTGTGGCAGAAGTTTCTGATTAGGAGAGGCTGCAAAAACAGTTAACCAATCATCCATCGAGTTTAACTCCCTCTTAACATGAGTGATGTTGAAAGATAAAAGGTTCTAGATAAGTGCCCAAACAGTTTGGGCGTATCGTTTCATTAACTTGTTGCTAGGAGAGTAAATTTTACGTACAAGATTCACAACAAGTTAGGAATCGCCAAAAGATGAAAGGTGACCAAAGCCAATATTATAGGCATTCTCAATGCCTAATAATAAATCTTCGAATTATGTGACATTGTTAGTGCAAGTGAACTACAACCTGTAAGAAAATTTATGGGTTTTTCCTACAAAAGAAATCAAGATAATGCCAGATCCGTTACCTTCGTTAGAGCATGAACCATCAAAGTGCATGTGCCACATATCATCATCTAAATTGATTTGTTCCATGGGAATGTTATCTTCCTCAACAAAGATGGAATATACTCCTAGGTCCTCTTTGATATAGTTTATGTTAGGTTGTGGGACACTCTCTATGTAAGGTGATATCCTTCCTTCTCTAAGGACTATAATGTTTTTGTTTCGTTCTGAGGAACAGATAAATGTGTTCCATCGGGTGAGAAGTATCCATCTATTAAGACTTTCCAATCCCTTCCTAAGATGATTGAGTAATTTTTTACCGACATATCAATTACCTGAATGTTGAGGGTTGTCATTATTTTAGGATGAGCGCACAAAACTAAGGTTACATATTTAATCTCACCTATTGGTCTTTTGTTGTAGACTATTATAGGAGAGCATGATTATGTAGTTTTCATTTGTACATGACAAGCCTAGCTCTTCCATAATAATCAGCGACATCACACTTGGGCCTGAACCCCCATCAATGAGGCAACAATGGGCGATCTTATCCATAATATTCACATAAATATAAAAAAGGGGGATTTTTTATAGGGCATCTAAAGTTATGTACACCTACTTTATTTACAGATGAATCCTCTTCATTTACCTCTTCAAAAATATTGGCTACAACATAAGCTTTTCCTTCCATGAATTGTTTCAGATGCATCTGTTGTTCAGGGACGAGAACCATGTCCAAAAAGGTTGCATCTTCTTTGATGTTGGCCAACTAGTTCAAGATATTGTATTTGGAACAGGGGAGAGGAGAAGTTGTTCCTTGACTATCAGGAACTTTAGGAACCTGAACAGTAGCAGCGGGTGAGGATTAGCTTGGGCTAGATGAATTGCGGGGAGGGTCAAATTTTCCCTTGGGAGCATAAGATTTGTTCCTAGTATTGATGACCATGACATTTTCAAAATCTAGGAAAATGACAGTAGCTTCTGGTATTTTACCAAAGATCTCATCTCTGGCACTCTTCCTTACCTCACACGTGGTTTCCTCATAGAAGTTACACTAGCCTCGAGGCAAACTGGATTTTGGCTGAAAATCGTTTTCAATTGAATTTCTAAACGGGGGTGCAGAAGAGGATGAAGCTCGAGGGGTGAGAGGTGAGGTAGTCTCCCTTCGCTCGAATGCTATCATACGATTGTTCATATATTGGAATAGTTGTAAGAGGGCGGACATGTATGTTTGTCTAACTAATTCTCCCTAGGGAAGACCTGTTCTTTCAAGTTGTTCTTCATACTCTGAACAAGTATGCAGAGAGGAATCGAGATTATCAATGGTTTTTTCCTCAATCTTATGATGGTAGGGGGAAGGAAATGCATTGTAGTAATGCATGAAAGTGGCTTGGTTATGAGGGTGGATGAGTTCAGGGATTTGATTGTATAACTTGGTGAAACACAAGTTAAAAGACTTGATGGTATCACCATCCTTATAGGTGACGTTATTGTATTCCCTTAAATTCTCAGATGTGCTTTTAGATTGCCCATAAGTGGATCAGAACTAATATATTAACTCCTCCTAATTAGACAAAATCTTAGGAGGAAGGTAAAATAAGTCATTCGTAACCTTTCCTTCCAAGGAATTGATGAATACGCACATACAAGTATCATYATCATTGGCCCCTATGTTATGACAAGCATTAGAAAATGCCACCRGGTGTTYGTTTGTAGTGACAATGTTATTTCCTGAKAACTTAGGAAGTGGAYGAGTAGMMGGTGCTAAGTTAAGAGGAGGGGACACATTCCATGGTGTGGTTGTGGCGTCTTCTTCAAACTGAAAAAGACCATACTTTTTAATGACTTTGGTAGGATTTGTGGTAGATTGAACAGGGATATGGTGGATATATAAGCTACCAATCACTGACGAAGATGAATCCTAAGAGGATGGAGAACTTCCCATACCACCAGAGCCACCACTAAATGTCATCTTGTGGATGATAGATGAGGGAAAGAAATATGAACTGGATGAATCAGACAAAGTTCTCCTTAGAGAACTTTGTTAGGCAGATAACACAACATTCCTTCTTCCTATTTGAACAATAGGATTGATTTACGATGATAAGTCTCTTCTTCTTCTAGAAGCATGAGAGTCTAAGGACATGAAAGAAAGGCCAAGATTGAAGAAACAAGAAATCTACTGTTGATTTCTAGGTTGTCTATGTCTAGCTTCCCAACGTTCTTGTGCACTAATATCTCGTTCAATTGTTGCCCAAGAATGGTTAGGATCAACATGGGTATTGGCAGTGTCTAAAATGGTATTAAAGAAGTTCAAAGCAATGTTGGTCTGATCTTGAAGACCGGGCTCAATATTGGGCTGCCTTGCAACAGGCACAGTCATTAAGAAATAAAATAGTCAAAGAATCAATATCAGAAAAATAGATGTATCGATGAAAATTGAGTATAAAAATTAACCAGAGAGATATTGAAGATCTCCCCAGTATGGTCGCCAAACAAATGTTGAGGAAAATATATGAAATGATCTTACTCAAGCATTTTCAGATTCTTCTTGGCTAAAGAAAAATAGACAGGAATGCCACCCTAGTTTTATATCCATCAAAAATAAAATCCTAACTCACAAGTATTAATTACAAGTGTTTAGGCTAGTCTTTTTCACAAATAAAAGCTTGTTGGAAAATTCATTTAAATATGATTTTCTAAATATAATAGTTGCTGAAAACAAGTGTAGAGACATAAGTAAGACACCAAGATGATAATCAAGACAGATGAGACATAAAGCAATGCTTTATTTCATTCCAATTCACCAAAGAGTCATTTTATTTACAAAATCTCATACATATATTTCAGACCAAAGTCAAACTTAGACATCCCCGATGGAACATACAAAAGGACCTTTGATAGAAAACCAAAATTGAACTCTAAAAGTTGGATCATCTTTCCATAGATTGTTTCCCACTCGACTCTACACAATAGCCTTTGTCAATCATGAAAACTAATTCACAAATAAACAAGTCTACACAAACTATCAAAGATAGATCAACACCTCTGAAAAACAAGTGTCTGAATGATGTAATTCAGCCTTGAATCTTGTTGTCTATAATAATACCCTCCTATCATAAAAGAGAATTAGTCTTGTGATCAATTAAGGAATGAATGAAAAATTAACTATCTCAACATAAAATCAAAGAGAAAACCTTAGTATGCTTCTCCTTCTATCCCCCCTTTGTTCCTCCCTTTCCTTTTTCCTTTAAGAAAATTAGAATTGGTTGAAGTTGTTGAACCACCTCATTAGGTAAGTTAATTAAAACTCAACCACTTTTTATTTAAGGGGGGAAGAGTAATAAATCATAATAAGGGTTTTAAATAAATAATAACTAGTAGGTGGGACCCCTTGTGACTCCCTTTAGTTCTCAACAATCATAACATGACTAGTCAATTAAAAAAAACACCCCTCCTTGTGACTCCCATCATCACATCCATATTTAACAATTTATCTCAATAATATTTGCAACTATTTCCAAAATATATTACCAACATATCCAAAAAAAAGCTATACGAAAATCTGAAGTCAAATTTCATCAACAAATAAAAACTTAAAATCCATATTTTCTAGTTTGTGGGGTAATATTTCCTCTATTGATGCTATCATATTTTAGTCCTTATCTACATTAGGCTGTGTGGAATCTTTAGGCCTCATCTTGATGATCATATGAGAGAAATCATCCTTCCAATGCATGTGGGAGGACATAGATTTATCAGAATTATTTGAAGATGCGGAAGGGGCAGTAGCGGCTTTCTCTTTGACAAGGACATAGTAGGCCTCGATTTTCATCCTTTTATTTGAATATCTCATTCCTATATGCATAATTTATTAGCAAATAGTTCCTTTAACAACCATACATGACAACTCTTTAAAAATATGAAATAGATTTTGGCTCAACAACATATCAAACTCATGCAATCCAATGCATATAAATTGTTTAAATGTTGTCAATGAGCAAGGGGTGAACAAAAGGTCATGGGATATGCGAGGGGATTGTATTTAGTGAAAAATGATAAATTGAAGGGGAAACAAACAGAGTTACTGCTCAAAGACAAGAAGCAATCAACTGTAATGTATACCAAAGAAAATATCACTGTGATCCAACCAAGAAAATGTAACTTCCAACTGCATCAATACAAAATTCTCCTTGACTGTAATCAATTTTAGAACAGGGAGTGAAAAATGAATGTAGGAAGGCGATGGGGTTGTAATTAGTGAAAAG
>SNQJ01S0176711.1:10708-23327 GCA_010110895.2 Picea sitchensis | reverse complement strand
GAGAGAGAGAGAGAGAGAGAGAGAGAGAGAGAGAGAGAGAGAGAGAGAGAGAGATGTCAAGGCAAGTTATAGTCTAGGTATTTCCATGCCTTGTGATGTCTAAGTTTTTCCATGTCTAGGTCTTACCATGTATAGGAGTGTGAGAGGGAGGGAGAGGGAGACAAACATGGAGAGAGAGAGAGAGAGAGAGAGAGAGAGAGAGAGAGAGAGAATAAATAACTTATAAGAGTGCATGTGTGCTCTTAGGAGTGTGTGCATGTTCCTATAGCGCGTGTGCACTATTAGGAATGCATGCATGCTCTTTAGAATGCGTGCATGTTCTTTTTAATTCAATTTTTTTTGGGCGGTATTGACAACGTGTATGTTGAATTGGTTGCCTCAAATTTAGGTTTGGGATGACAAACCTAGTGGTTATGTCTGCAAATTGATAAAAATCTCCAATTTTGTGAATACCTCTCTCTATATATGTCTTTGAAGTTATTTTTCTATAGGATAAACAATTCAGTTGTTGATGAAACTACAAACATAGATAGAGTCGGCTATGCAGATTTGAAATACATATTTTTTTTTTTTAAATTAATATTGTTTACTATTTTTAATCTATTTTTGTCTTCGCATATATCAAAATCCTAGAATACATACCTTTCTTATTTCTGCTAATTTTTTTTGTCAGCTTAACCATTTCTCAAATGATTTATATGTAATAATAGAGGACACCGATATCTATGATATAGAAAAAAATATTATTTTTTATCATGTTAAGACCTTCTTAGCCTGCACGAACAAAAGACGTAATTTCAGGGATATGTTGACTTTGATAATTTAAAAAAAATACTAAATTAATATTGTAAATTTCCAAAAAATGCATTGCAAAAGAAAAACAAGTTCTCTACAAGTATACAAGTTTTTGGAGAAAAATTCCATCGTTAAGGTACTCAACACCTGCACAAACAAAAACATATACCTTATATTTTGTTGGAAAAATAAGATACCACTATTAGAAAAAAATCATATTTGACATAGTTATTCACAATTTATATCAATAAAAGTTGTATATTCAGAAATATAATTCAATTTCCTACGTTTCATCTTCTTACATGATATTCAAATTCATTGTAAAAGTACCTTGAATAATCCCTCCAAGTTAACAGATTGTTGCTTTTCCAGGTTTTCATTGCCACTAACACTTCATGAGAGACCATCATTATCTTGCACTCACTCGTATACTTCCATGTTCCAACCTTAATGCCTATCAATATAGGTATCCCTTCCTTGAAGTCTAGTTCTACCAATACATTCACAATTGTTATGGTCTTATTGCTTTTGTAATTAACATGAAAAACATAGTTACCAACTTAATGAGATATGTGACCTCAAACTGAGAACTCTAGCCCTTAAAACCCATATGTTTTCATAAAAAAAATGAAAATCAACCCTCAAATCAAAAAGTGGTGCTATCGGTAGCTCCATTTTTTGTAACCAGGTCAAAATTACAACTTTTTTCAACCATGGGCTTAAAGGATCAAATGGCTTCTCAAACAAACTTTAAAATCAACACCCAAATCAAAAAGTGGTGCTACCGGTAGCACCATTTTTTTTAACCGGGTTAAAATTACAACTTTTTTCAAGCATGGGCTTAAAGGATAAAATGGTTGCTCAAACAAACTCTAAAATCAACCCCCAAATCAAAACGTGGTGCTAGCGATAGCACCAATTTTTATGGCCAGGTCAAAATTACAACTTTTTTCAAGCATGGTCTTAAAACATAAAATAGTTGCTTATAAAAACCTTAAAATCAACACCTAAATAAACACATGACACTACCTAAAGCAAAATGTTTTTTCTAAACGCTAAAATTACAACTAATTATGACCTAATTCAAACTGCGGCCTTGACAACAAATCCCTACACGAATAAAAAACCCAAAATTAGATCCTAAATGGTCACTTGAAAATTTATTTACTATTTTTTCTTCTTAAATTTACATTAAAGAATAAATAAAGAGAAAAGATAAAATTTTCACAAATATATATTTTTTAATGAAGAAAAAACACATTTAAAAAAATATATTCAAAATCCAAATTTAAAAGAAAAACAACAAAACTTAACAAAATGGTGAAAACCAAAGAAAAACTAAAAAAAACTAAAAAAAACCACAAAATTCAATAAAATATTTTAAGAAAAAGATCTAAAATAAAACATATTTGACGAAACTAAATTAAAAAACCTTAAATATATATATTTTTTTCATAAATATCTTTAAAAAAAATCATATATATATATATATGTGTGTTTTTTTTTGTAAATAAAAATAGATCCTTGTATTATATCATCATGAGTGTACACCTGTGCATTGTTTGGCAGCCACATGTTCCGCCACAAAAGGGAAACCAGAACAGGTGGCTCCAAGCGGTGATGTGTCTAAAATGGAAGAGGTTCTGTTTACAAAAATTTACAAAAAATGAGCAAAAGCTGAGAATTTCAACAGGGACTTTGTTCCCACTAGCTCACCTAAGGTAGAATGCATTTAGAGTCGCCATTACTAAGATGGTTATACAACTGTGAAAAGAGTAAACAAATAATCACTATTCATTCTGAAAATTGTAATTGACAAGAACTAGAGTCAGGGGTGGGCCGCGCCAAGCCTTTAGGGAACCTGGATGTCCTTGGGCGGTGTAGACCGGTACAAACTTCTACTTGTAGGTGGGGCATTGTGCTTGTGGTGGGGGGTATGAGAGGGCCTTGAACAAGAGATCCAGTCGCTCGTGGATTGTCCTTTGGCCATGCACCTGCTCATCCTGCCGCTGTCGTATGTCAAAGAGAAGCTCCAAGTGCTCTGCTGCCGGATGTCAAAGAGAAGCTCCAAGTGCTCCACTACCAGATGATAGATAATTGGGTTCTCCTCATCGTCTGTCAGTTGCCAGCTTGGGGGGATTTCCTCCTTCACTATGCAACCTCCTTCCCATGAGCGAGGTTGAAAGTCTTGGGAGGTGGAAGGCCTTGGGAGGCTTGCCCTGGGGGGAGACCCTTCCATTTTCACCAGGCTTGGGCCTGGTTGAGGAGTTGAAGGTGGCTCAACGTCATTCAACTTTGGGCTAGGATGTTGAATTGAGGGTAGAGCCTCCTCTTTGACTGTGTTGAGGATATATTGTGAGGGCTGGGGTGGCAGAGGATATTGCTCAGTGAGGAACAGGGTCTCCAATTTGGGAATGCGAAGGGGAGATTGAGCTTGAGTCTGGGGCGGAGGAGAGTGCTCAGTGAGGGATGGGGCCTCCAATTTGGGAATGCGAAGGGGAGATTAAGCTTGATTCTGGGGCGAGGGTGGCAGGTTCTCCACTTTTGGCATGCACAGGGTGGACTGAGTGCTACTTTAAGGTCTATGGGGGCGGCTAAAATGGGCAATCAAGGCTCGCTGAGAGGCTGTGAACTAGTTGTCTCGGGTGTAGGTGTTATTGTTTCTGGAGGAGTGCCTGGGCTTGCCTCAATCCCGTGGCATGATGACAACCAGGGAGTGAGGGAAATTGTGGTCAGGAGAGATTTAGAGGACACGTAGGAGGCGAGAAAAGAGGCCAGGAGGGTCGAGCAGCACTGCACATAGGATGAATCTTGCAAATGACAAGTGAAAGTGCGCGCCTTGGTCGATTATAATGCCAATGGGAGCCATTGATGCCATTGAAGGATGACGGGACTGGTTCAGTCATCTAGTACCAGTGGCCTGGCTAGAACACTCATTCGTGAGCTCTTCCAGGCGCACTGAATTAATCTCCCTTATGGTGAACACCATGGAGAGTTAATTGCGTTGAGGGTCACAGCTTGGGGTATTAACTCTCCCTGCTAGCTATGCCTATCACTTGTCTCCCTCCTTTTGCCAAATGTCACCCCATCCAGGTTAAAACACACACACACACACACACACACACACACACACACACACATATATTATCTGCGATGCCGAGTGGACCTGGCCTAGGTCCCATTGACACATATATATGTTTTATATATAAAATCACCACACAAAGAACGAAGAACTCCATTACATTGGTAATGCTTCAGAGTCTTTACTTTCCATATTTGAAACTAAATTTATACATAATAGGAGTTTTGTTATTAACTTAGTATTTTTTGGTGCTTAGAAAACCCATTGCCATTTTTTTGTTACACCTGCTCATAGTGATTTTTCATTATAATCTATATTCCCTTAGTTGGAGGTAGCAATCCAATTGAACTAGTTAGCTTCAAATTAGTGATAGATTGAAGTTTGTAGTTTTCCAAATCTTAAATAAGGTGAGTTCATAAAATTAATTCCTTATACAACTTACATACATGCATGAAGGTTTGTTATCTTCGATAATATGTTTTGAACTTTGCTAGAAGCTGAATTGATATTATTAGGATGTTTGTCAGACAATGCATTTGTTCTCCAGTAATAAAAACACATAGGCCTGAAATGGATAACTAACTTGAGCTTTATTTGGGGACAATAATTCAGAGTTTGATTGCAGATATGGTTTTGGTTTTGTCTCACATACACAAACTATAAACAAGGTGTTTTGTAACTATTGGAAAACAATGTCTTTAATGGAAAAACATAAAGCTTTTAAGAAAGATTGGTAAATCCAGGGAGAAAAGAAAATGATCTACTTGAAATTACTGTTAAGGAGAATAGTGAATGCCAACAAAATTTCTAATTGAGAAACCACATCTCTAATCATTGGACTTGTTGTGAACAAAAATGGACAAATTCCTGAAAAAACACAAAATCAGAATCCACAAGGCAATACTTCTAGCACTTAAAGTAGTCGCGGAAACATTTTCTACAAATTTGTCTTCTTTGCCATTTCCTGCACTTATATTATTGGCAACCCTCACACTGCATCAACAAGGTACTAAACACTACAAATGTTATGTGAAAAATATCAAGGCAGAGTGCAACGATTGCAAATTCTCAAACAAAGTTTTCATGGCATCCCAAATGCTAGTACATTGAACATACCTAGTTGCAACTAAAAATCCAATTAGAATCATCATATCTCAGGCATTAATGTTGTTGCTGCAAGAAATGAGATGAAGCCTCGAAATATAAAAAATTGATTTAAATAATTCTCATTTTTCTAATACAAAACATTGTGTTATCACATGAAATTGTCAGAGTCCTGTGGGTTTGTGGGTTCTACCTAAGTCTGTAATTTTTCCCTGTCTCTCTCCTTTTCATAGACCAAGTCTTAAAGTTTCCCCTTCGACTGGTAAAGTCATTTTTTTCACCCCTTTTTGTTTAAAAATCCTGGTTTTCCTTGATGTCTTACTTGAAAAAGTCTCGGCCTGAAACCTTTCTGTTTTCCTCTAAAGATGAACACCCATATCCTTTTGTTTCAATCACTCATCCTGTTGTTTTCCCAAGCCCCTATCTAGTCGTCCAAGTCTTTGTTTACACAGGCCGCAACCGCAGTCTCAAAGAATGACACACAGAGTGGTTTGTTTTGGACCTGCATCAAGAAAAAAGGCAGGTTCAAATTTCAATGACGAGAATTCCATGTGGATTTAAGATTAGCATCTCGCGGGCATTCATAATCTTAAAATTTGCGCGAAGTATAGCGTCAGAGCAAAAGGCCCGAAGAGAGCATGAGCCATTGATTTTTAAAGGGATAGGTGGCAGTTGATCCAAGTGTTTGGGGAAATAATCTTCAAGAGTTTCAAAGTGAGAAGTGTGTGGAATTCCTGAAGTGTTGAACCCCGAACTCCTAAAATAATCTGAGCCATCAAAACCTGAGGACACATGGAGGCAGATCCCTCGCTTCGGAGTTCGACGCTCTGGAGAATTGTGGGATTTAAACATTGAAAAGTCCCAAAGTGCCTGAAGTCCCAAAGACTCGAAGGAGATCCCAATTGTTGATCGAGGAGGGAGCAGAAGGGCCATTGATATGGTTGAATGGGTCAAAGTCTCGAAGTAGGACCATAACTGTTGATTGAAGGGGACGCGCATCAGTAGATCGACAACTCCGGGTTAAAGCACAAAAGGTAAGTGAGATTTGAGTTTGGATTTTCCTAGATCTTGGAGGCTCGAAGTGGATCTTGGCCATCCTAATCCAGGAGCCACACGTCATCATATCCTTAGCTCTGGAAGTTTTTCTTGGGGAAAATATAGTTTGAAGTTTGAAAGGCCGAAAGTGCCCATATTTGGTCACAGAAGAAGATCTGCATGGCCTCGAGGCACTGGTATTGACTCGAAGAAGTCATGGGAACCACCTGGAACATTCATGGGGGTCAGGCCTCATCCCGATCCTGATGAAGGAAATGAATGGAAATGGGAGTGGTGGTTGAAACTTCAACTCACTCCATAAATGGAAAGCAGGCTGAGAGCATCCGTGAAGGCAGACTATCAATCTGAAGCTTCCTTATGGACATATTTTCCTATAAATCACATAACTGCATCTGGTTCACATCTAAAATGAGGAGGCTTGCACAATATGATAGAGCAGGATCCGATTGAAAACATTAATGCAGTGGTCTGATCACACTCCTGGTGGTTGCAACATTCTAAGTATATATAGGCAGTTTTAGTATTTTGTTTAGGTCAATGGTTGAGCAGTGCTCCCGTATTGTAAACTTTTGATGAAGCTTCTGGTTCTCTAGTTATGTATTTGGATCTGAGGCTTCTTGTTTAATGAAATTCAACTTCTTTTTCATCATATTTTCCTCTGATACTAAAGTGTCCATGATTGAAGGATTCACATGGATTGTTTTGACTGTATTGTAATGTATGTTTGATTGCAGTGTTGTTATTTACGTTCTTTCAGTTTCCTAAAGTTTTGAATCCAAGAGGATATTGTATTTGAAGCTTTTCCTCCTTAGGTTGTTGGAAGACCTGATGTCTATGACATACCTCTACACTCTCCTAACCAAAGTATTCCCTCTATTCACCCTTACTCCAACTTACTGATTGAAGTTAATCAAGACCTCACCTGCATGTGCATACTAGTCCAGTTTTTTGATTTAAAATGATATCATCTTGAGTTTGCGCCCATTTGACCTCTTTAAAACCAACCCGTGACATATAAAACTATGATGGGTACTGGGCTTACCTTCTCTGCAATCAGAGGGTCACTTCTAGTGCTAACATTTCTAGCGTTGTTGTCGGGGAACAAATTGAAGACATTTCCCTGGGATAGAATGACAAAGAGCTTCCGATTCTAAAGGTGCATCATATATTAGAACCATTGAAGATTGCGCTTGCACCTAGAGACTCCACTATTTCAATTGTGGCTGCCTCTAGCACACTCGAAGCTGACCCAGAGAATTTTTCTCAAGAATGGTTTTAGCAACAACTTTCTCATCTTGAAAGTTCCCTGGGAAATTGACAACGATCAGATCTGGTCTTTGATGGTGAACAAAGACTAGAGAAATTCAAACTGCATATAATTCACCCGGAGAATCGATGATTAAATAACCCAATGGAGACTCCAGTGGTTTGAAATGGACCAGATCTTAGCTCAGAGGTTTTCTTTCTATGATTTTTCAAAAATAGTTGGTTTCCCTAACCCACTACCTAGTAGAGATGAATGGGAAAGTAGCCTTCCTAGATTTTCAGGAAAAGGGTGGGAAGTACCAACTGAGCATTTGCTGGACTTTCATGAATTTATTTGTCGACTTCATATCGTGCATGAAGATGTTTAGATTAAGATTTTCAAGTATTTATTACAGGGGATTTCTCATGATTGGTGTTGATCTCTTCCCATTGCAAGCATCAACTCTTTGACCAGTTTTCATGCAACTTTCAATTCGTTTTATAAATAATATTTTCCAGCTGAGTGTCTTTATGAAAACTGTTGTGATGAGTTTTCTTTGTTTTATAAAGATTCTTCCTGTCACAAAGATCAGTTTTGTGATGGAGTTGTTATTGTGGAAGAAAGGATTTTCCATGAAAAGCATGAGGTGTTGAATGATATTCATTATGATAGAAATAACATATAAACGTCTGGCATCATATCAGACATGTCTATTGTTTTAAGCATTCATGAAGATCAACATGTCTGTTATGAATATCCCATAGAAGATGATGAAGAGTAGATATTTTCCATGGTTCCTGTTTATGAGGAGTATGAATCTGATCCTTGGGAGAGCCATGGAGGAGAAAAGGAGGAGATAAATGTGCATTTTATCTCCTGTCCAAAGCCTCTAAGTGAGAAAATATCACCTGGGATTAGCCAACCTGCATCTATCCTCCACCCACCTGTATACTCTGAGAACATCGACCGACTGGTTAGCAACAATGAAGTAGATGAGGTAATTTCTTACCAGTTGAGCTTTCCTGATTATATTGTTTTTGACCTTGTGGGGCTATATTTAGAAATGTGTTTTCCACAATCATTGGAGCCTGCAAAATTATTCATTTTGTCATCATTTGGGGGTATTGTCAGCGTTCCAAGACGTGTTTTCTTTATGATTTCATACTTATTTTACCTTTTGTGGATCATTTGCAATAAAGGGAAGAATTATATTACCAAGCAGTCTGGGTGGCTATGGTGGAAGTTTGCTTTCACCTAGCGCATTGTAAAAATTAGTTAGCCTAGGACTGTACATAAATAAGCTCTTTCTAGAGCATGTGTGCTTGTTTTCCTTTTTATGAGTATAATAATGTACATGTTGGACTTCGACGAAATGTTTTGAGCTCGACTCCATAACCCAACAACTAAGGCACTAGAACTACTTGTTCTTGGCAGCTCGCAGGGAGCATGCCATCTCTTGTGGAGCCAAATGTTATCACATGAACTTGTTAGAGTCTCGTGGGTTTGTGGTTTCTACCTAAGTCTATAATTTTTCGCTGTCTCTCTCCTTTTCATAGACCAAGTCTTAAAGTTTCCCCTTCGACTGGTAAAGTCAGTTTTGTTCGCCCCTTTTTGTTTAAAAATCCTAGTTTTCTTTGATGTCTTACCTGAAAAAGTCTTGGCCCGAAGCCTTTCTGTTTTCCTCTAAATATGAACACCCATCTCCTTTTGTTTCAATCACTCATCTTGTTGTTTTCCCAAGCCCCTATCTAGTCATCCAAGTCTTTATTTACACAGGCCGCAACCGCGGGCTCAAAGCGTGACACTTAGAGCAGTCCATTCTGGACCCGAATCAAGCAAAAGGGCAGGTTCATATTTCAACGGTAGGAATTCCATGTAGAGTTCAAATTAATGGCTCGTGGGCATTCAGAATCTTAAAAGTTGCACGAAGTATAGCACCAGAGGAAAAGTCCTGAAGAGAGCATGTGACATTGATTTTTAAAGGGACAAGTAGCAGTTGATCTAAGTGTTTGGGGAAATAAGCTTCGGGAGTTTCAAAGTGAGAAGTGTGTGGAATTCCCAAAGTGTCGAAGCCCAAACTCTTGAAATAATCTGAGCCATCAAAAGATGAGGATGCGTGGAGGCAGATCCCTCGCTTTGAAGTTTGGCGCTCCAAAGAATTGTGGGAGTTAAACATTGTAAAGTCCCGAAGTGCCCGAAGTCCCGAAGACCCGAAGGAGATCCTGATCATTGATCGAGGAGGGAGAAGAAGGGTCATTGATCTGGTTGAAGGGGTCAAAGTACCTAAGTAGGAGAAAAATCGTTGATTGAAGAGGACGCGAATTAGTATATCGATAGCTTCGGGTAAAAGCATAGAAGGTAAGCGATATTTGAGTTTTGATTTTCCCGGAGCCCGGAGGCTCGAAGTGGATCTCAGCCTTCCTAATCCAGGATCCACACGTCATTAGATCCTTAGATCCAGAGGTTTTTCTTGGGGCAAATATAGTTTGAATTTTAAAAGGTCGAAAGAGCCCATATTTGGTCATAGAAGAAGATTTTCATGGCCTCGAGGTGTCGAGATTGTCTCAAAGAAGTCATGGGCACCGCCTGGAACATTCATGGGGGTCAGGCCTCGTCCCGATATCGATGAATGAAGTTAATGGAAATGGGAGTGGTGGTTGAAAATTCAACTCACTCCATAAATGGAAAGCAGGCTGAGAGCGACCGTGAAGGTAGACTATCAATCTGAAGTTTCCTTATGGACAAATTTTCTTGTAAAGCACATAATTGCGCCTGGTTCGCATCTGACATGAGGAGGCCTACACAATATGCTAGAGAAGGCACCGACTGAAAAATGTTAATGCAATGGTCCAATCACACTCTTGATGGTTGTAGAATTTCTAAGTATATATAAGAAGTTTTAGTATTTTGTTTAGGTCGATGGTTGAGAAGTGCTCCTGTATTGTAAAATTTTGATGAAGCTTATCTCTGGTTATGTATTTGGATTTGAGACTTCTTGTTTAATGAAATTTATCTTTGTTTTCATCATATTTTCCTCTGATACTGAAGTGTCCATGATTGAAGGATTCACATGGATTGTTTTGACTGTATTGTAATGTATGTTTGATTGCAGTGTTGTTATTTACATTCTTTCAGTTTCCTGAAGTTTTGAATCCAAGAGGATCTTGTATTTGAAGCTTTTCCTCCTTAGACTACTGGAAGAACTATTGTCTACGAAATACCTCTACACTCTCCTAACCAAATTCTTCCCTCTATTCACCATTACCCCAACTTACTTATTGAAGTTAATCAAGACCTCACCTGCATGTGTATACCAGTCTAATTTTCTGAGTTAAAACGATATCATCTTGAGTATGCACCCATTTGACCTCTTTAAAACCAACCCGTAACATATAAAAATATGATGGGTACTGGTCTTACCTTCTATGCAATCATAGGGTGACTTCTAGTGCTAACACACTAAAAACATGTTTTACCAGGATAAAAATGGATTGGACTGCAGCTAGTTCATCTAGTAGATTCACGGTCCAGAGGACTGGTGCTATATGTTTTACCAAAATAGAAATGGATTGGACTGCAACTATTTCATCTAGTAGATTTCGGGTCCATAGGACTGGTGCTATGTAATACCAATACTCCAACCTACTGATAGGAAAAATATTGTCAGCTTGGTGAAGTTATATAAAAAAATTTAAAACCAAACTATTTATTAAGATTCATTTCGAAATGTTGTGAGGTGAAACTAACCATAACATCTGATGTAATAGATAGGAGATAGGTTGGCAAGCAAGGGGTACGGGTAAATCAGGGTGATAATCGAACTTGAGACCTCCTTTACATATTTCCTTCCATTTACACAACACTTGCCAATCAGTCTACACCAGGAGGCCATTTCATTCCATAGTTATTCAGTCCTTGTTATCCATTAGCAATAGTCTTTGCAATTGAGGGCATGGTATGTAAACTTACATGAACTCGATGGAAATATGCAACCATGTCCCCCACCCCTTGTCAATCAAGGACCTAAGAAAGCACAAAGATAAATATTAAATAAATTATAAAAATATGAAAAAATTGTAAATCTATGTTGTAAGGATATAGTAATAGATTGGAGTGATTTCACTATGGAGTAGTGTTATGGCTCAAGTCGTGTATGGATATGATTGGATTTTTCTCAACATAGCGTTGTAGGATGGGGAGAGGATGGATTTCGACTAAGTAGATTTTGGTATATTTTTCTCCATCTCTCTACGAGAGACAAAATATTTGATCTCTCATGAGGTTGGATGTGGGTTTTCGGTTTCATTTCTAGGTTATGGAATTTCTTGGATGTGGGTCATATCTAGGCTATGGAGTTTCTTTTCCATCAGGGGTCCTTTCCTTTGGAAATTTCTTTTATGGTTTCAAATATATTTGTGGGTAATGTCTCTGTGGTACCACTATTATTGAATGGGATAATGTACCATCGAGTACATATGTAGAGGTGGTAGTTGGATGAGGAGTGTTGTTAGTGGTGAATGTAACCGTGGATTAGGTAGGTTGGAAAAATCTCAACAGGTCATCATTTAATGCATTGGACCAAGTCTTTAGTTCATGTTCCTTCAAATGAATGGTCGTTTCATGATCAGTTGAATTGAGCTTGTCAAGCTATGTGGTGGCTACTAGTGAACACAGTTTAGGGTTTGCAAGTAATGGGTATCTAAAGCCTAATGTTGAAGCCATATATGTGTAGGAGGTGACTCTTTTTGAGGGCATTGGGGTTGGGATAATTAGACATAATAATTTTTCCCTATTTATTTCATTTTCCCCATCGATAGATGTTAAGGGGGAATATTTTGAGGTGATTTTTGGGAAGTGTTTAGAACCAAAAGTGATTGGGTCTAGGGGTGTTCAGATTGGGGGTGTTGGTAGTTGTCTACCTTCTTAGGTTTCAGGGGAAATCTCATAGAGCATGGGCCCTAGTGATTCTTTTTCAATTTCGAGCTTTGTGGGGGGTCTTGGAAGTGGGAGTGGGGTAGATCCTCTAGTCATAAGGGAGGTTTTAGCGAAAAAAAAAAGGAAGAAGTATGTGAAAATTAAATCTTCTTAGGTTAAGCTAGTTTTGGGGGATGGTGTGTGAATGCATGAAGTTGTAGACATGTTAGAAACAATGTTGTCTAGGAGGTTCATGGGTCAAATAATGGCTTAATGGGTGTTGAATTCACGGTTGAAATAATCTTGGGAGCTTATATTAGGTTACTTGCCATTTTTTTTTACCTTCGACCATGAATGGATGGGATTCATTATGTATATAGAGGAATATGTTCAATGTATTTTGGATTCATGTTGGAGGTGGG
>SNQJ01S0176710.1:1861-19915 GCA_010110895.2 Picea sitchensis | reverse complement strand
TGCCCTAATAGGGAATTTTTTAGGATTATGGCCCTCAAAGCGTGATTTAATCAGATGGATCAAAACATGGTGGAATCCCAAAGGCCACTATGACCTTTAGTTAGGTTCCAAGAGTTTTTTCACGATTGTATTTTCAATCTTGAAGATAAAGATTGAATCTTCGAAAATGGTCCATATTTATTCAAATTTGCAGTCCTATACCGGAGATTCTGGACAGATTTCTTTAGCCCAGAAAAATAATACTTCTCCTTTGCACCAGTACAGATCTGACTCTATTCCTTTCCATTGGAATTTTGGGGTGAAGAAATCCTTACAGGCATTGGAAACACTCTTGGTGTATATGTCAAGTCTTCAGAGGTTATGGGACAAATAAGGTACACTTTGTATGCTTGTATCTGTGTCTACATGAACATTTCCAAGACTTTACCAGGCTCCCTAACCTTAGAATACCAAGATGAGGAATGGGTACAGACCATAGACTATGAGAATATTCCCTTTCGATGCGGAAGTGCCATGAGCATGGCCATCTCTTTAGGGATTGTCCCCTAAATAATCCTCCACGCCAAGCCGAGGAAGCGTAAGGCAAACAAAAATATGGATTCGCCCAAGTGTAGGGAAGGAAGAAGCCCAATCAAAGAAAATCTAGCCAAGGACAAAGCAAGAAGCCATCCACAAGTAACTCCTTTGAAATTTTAAACCAGTTATCGGACTCTCATGAGGTGGAGAACCCACTTCAACACGAAAATAATGTCAACAAAAAAGGCAAAGCAAAGGAGATTCTGGAACAAATTATGGAAGATATCACACAACCTAACACCTCAACATAGCTTGAGGAGGATCAACTCATAAAAGACTGTGGGGAAATGGACATGATCATGGATGAAAGAGATCTAGTAGACATAGATCTATAATGGCTCAAGGAATCCTATAACAAACAAGAATTGCAAACCCTTCCTTCGGAGAAATTATGCAAGGTTCACAAAGTCTATCTTAACTCAACAACGAGGGAGACATCTCGATCTGGGAGCGGATTGGGAATCCACCCGGATCCACACAAAGACTACAGGAAAACATCTAAAGAGGGGAAAAGACAGGGATAAAAATCAGCACAGCAACTCATCCACGGGATAGGAAGCTTTATGATCAACTAGGGGCATGTCCAAAGGCTTACCGAGGGTTTCTTCTCCCCCCCTCCACCTTCATAATGAAGATTCTCTCTCCGAATGTTAGAGGTCTAAATGAAAGAACTAAACAAAGAATTATCCAGAATTGTATAATGGTAGAGGAACCAGATATTCTCTTCCTTCAAAAAATAAAGTGTGTAGATAGCACTCCAGAGGATGTCTTTTCAAGATGTTGGTGACATAGTAGTTTCATTTATAATGAATCAGATGGAGTAACAGGAGGAATCACTATCTTATGGAACCCCGCAACTATAATACTAGATAGTTTTTATACCACTTCCTAGACTCTCTCTGCTCACTATCAAGTTATTGGATCCAACAAAGAGGGGATAGTTAGAATGCTTATGGCCCTCAAACACCACAAGAAAAAGATAACTTCCTGAAAATCCTATCAGCCTTGGGAAACCTAGTGGACTAGTTTTGATGGATTATAGGGGGAGATTTTAACATCATCCTCTCCTTAGAAGAAAAGAAAGGAGGTAACCGAACACTGAATAAGAATAGTGAAGGCTTTCAAAAAATAATAGAAGATTTTCATCTAATTGATATTGAATCTAGGAATGACACTTTCACTTAGACCAATAGGTGCTCTGGTGCATATCAGGTAGCTTGTCGACTAGACTGCTTCCTCGTATCAGAATCCCTAATTTTGGAAGGACCCCTAATTGAAGCAAGCATCCTCCCCAATTCTATATCAGATGATTGGCCATTTCAGTTCTGGATTGATATTGTCAGCGTCCCCAAATACAAGCCTTTCAAGTTTGAATTTTTTTGGCTTTCTCATCCAGATTCTCAGGAGCATGCCAAAACTAGGTGGGCAAACTCTACAATCTCACATGGATCACTCATGCATAGATTCCAACAAAAGTTGAATAATTTCAAACAACATCTTTGAGTTTGGAATAAAAATGTGTTTGGTAACATATTTTAGGCTCAACGATCTCTAGAACAACGCCTTGAGGAGATTCAAAAAGAGTTTATATCCTAGGGTCACTCAGATTCTCTGCAAGTGGAAGAGGAGATTTTAAAAAATAAATTGGAGGAAATATATAAGCAATAGGAAATCCCCTAGCTCCAGAAATTAAGAGTACAATGGATCAAGGAAGGAGAAAAGAACACCAATTTCTTTCACCGCTCTCTGATCCACTGAAGATATGTCAATCCCATTACCAGATTGGAAAATGACCAAGTCCAACAAATTATGGACCATGAAGGAATGGAGACTCAACTCATCAATTATTAGAGGAATCTACTTTTTGAGTTGATCCCGGATAGATCACAAGCCATACACAAAATCACCCAACACATTCCTTCTCTCTTTTCCTGGGAACAAAATGAGGCACTCATGAGACCCATCACAATCGAGGAAGTGGATTAGGCAATGAAGGAGATGTTGGAAGATAAGGCTCCAGGTCTTAACGTCTTTGCAACTGACTTATTCCACCACTACTAGCCAATGGTTCATGAGGAAGTCTGGCAGTTAGTTGAGGAATATCGAACCTCGAGAAAATTTCTACCAGCGCTTAATGCTAATTTCCTCACTCTCATTCCAAGGGAGGAAAGGGTCTCTCAACCTCAACAGTACAAGCAAATCTCTTTGTGTAATGTGGTCTACAAAATAATTACCAAGGTAATAGCCTTTAGAATCAATCCAATCCTCCCATTCATCATCTTTAAGGATTAGTCATGCTATGTCGAAGGGCGCCAAATTTTGGACAGTGTCATCTTGGCGCACAAGGTAATTCATTCTCTCAAATCTACCATATCTCCAGGTATGCTCATCAAACTTGATCTCACAAAAGAATTTGACAGATTAAGCTGGAAATACATCAATTCTCTTCTTCCTGCTTTTGGTTTTAGAAAAGAATGGGTAAACTGAATTCTCAACCTCACATATTCAACATTATTTTCCATCCTTGTAAATGGTGTCCCTTCTAAGACATTCACTCTCTCAAGAGGAATTTTCCAAGGGGATAGCATCTCCCCCTTCCTCTTTGTCATTATGGCTGAGAGACTAAGCCGATACATTAAAGACTCTATTACGGAAGGATCCCTTCATGGCCTATCTTTACATGGCATCCAACCAACTGCCTCCCACGGTTAATTTGTGGATGATACCATGTTGATGGGCATGCCTACAACATAGGAGTCCCAATATATAAAAATTATCTTATATGATTTTAGTGAAGCCTTGGGTACCTCCATCAACCTTGCTAAGTCTAAGATATTTTTCTTCAATACCCCTTTAGCTATTCAAAATCACATTTCTCGCCTGCTAGGCATTCCTCGAAGTTCCCTTACATCCAAATACCTTGGCATTCCCCTTGTTGATTCAGCTACTTGAAATATCTCTTGGGACCCTCTCATCCAATATTTAACCAACCGCTTGAATTCTTGGACCTTTCGCTCCCTTAACATTGTTGGTTGCCTTGTGATCATCAAGTTTGTTATCCAAGATATGCCCATATATATCTTCTTTGCCCTTGCTGATCCACAATCTATGCTTAAATTCATTCGCAATCTTCAAAGGAAATTTCTCTAGTAGGGTCACAAATCAAGAGGCAAATGGGCCTTGGTTAACTGGGACAAACTATGCAAACCAAACCTTAATGGTGGTCTTGGGCTTCGCAACCCATGCATGCTAAATGAAATAATCGAAGCCAAAATATGGAGATGTTGGATAAAGCATCTGAAGGAGTTATGGGCGCAACTATGGAAGCAAAAAAATGCCCCACACATTGAAGAAGCCAAGCTTATAAGGATGAGTGAACCGATTCCAAGATCTAATATCTAGAATGTTGCTTGGCACAATTTCCCCCTCATTGAAGATCATGCCTTCTAGGAATTACATGATGGATGAGAGGCCTTCTTCTAAACGGACTCATGGCAACAATTAACACCCTTACTATCTCAGGAAAGTTTTCATCACCTCCACGCTCAAATGCGAAACTGAGACAGCTTAAAGGTTGAGGACTTATGGAAAGCAATGCCTCATCCCCCTCAATGGAGAGAATGGAAAGTCTTGCATAGAGACCGCGATATTCCAACAAAATGCAATTTAGAGCCTTGGTAGGAATCAACCACGCTGAGGAAGATCCAAATGAGAGATGGAGCGAACATTCTGCGTTGGGGCCATTCCTCCCTTGGCACTTTCACTATCAAAGAAGCCTACAATCTTAAGGCCCAATTTCATCTCCATCCAAAGGAACAAATTTTTCATACGATATGGAAATCGAACCTCAGGCCGAAGGTCTCCACTTTCATTTGGGTTCTTGTCCAGAATCGTATTTTAACCTGGGATAATCTAAGGAAAGGGGGATTCATTGGACCCTCATCTTGTCCACTCTGAACAAAGCAAGAAGAATCCATGGAGCATCTCTTGAACCAATGCTCCTTCATTTCAGGAATTTGGGACAATGTGGCCCAAATCATGAGGAAAAAATATAGAACAAGGGACAACATCATCCTCACCATTGAGAACCGAAGACTGATAGTTTTAGACAATCCATTTCTTTATAGAATTTGGCAGTTTCTTCCTGTCTTTTTTGTATGGAAAATTTTGAAGGAGAGGAACATACGATTATTTTGTTCCAACCATTCTTCAATATCCTACGTTTAGTCTAAGATTTATGAAAACACTCAAGAAACTGTAAGATCACAACAATGGGCTGGAAATGACCTCTCTTGCAATCCCAGTGAAATCATCATCCTCTCCAAATGGCACTTAAATATTGATCCAAATCACCCTCAATTGAATCCCATACCTCATCCCATGCCAACTCAAATCCTAATCTATTGGCAACACCCACCTCATGGATTCCATAAGATGAATTTTGATGGAGTGTCTAAAGGTAATCCAGGATTGACGGGTTTTGGTGTGGTGATCAGAGATAGAAGTCGACAAATTATTCATATCATGGTTGGCGGCTGGGGTCTAATTCAAAAAACTCTGCAGATCTATGGGGTCTTCTCGATGAATTCAATTGGCCTCTCAATTAGGTCTAAACCAATTCATCATTGAAGAAGATTACCAAATAATCATTTCATTGGCCACCCAAATCTTGCATGGTTCTGACCCTGCAAAAATCTCTCCCAGTTTGCATCTCCTCAATTCTCTCGAGACCCTCAAATCCATCTTACAACCGAACCTCATTCTCATCCCTTCCCATGTCTGCAGAGAGGCGAACAAAGCCACTGACAAATTATCAAATAAAGGAATCTTATTAAATAAGTAGACAGATGTATAGATTCCAACCTCAGGCCAACCCCCCTCTTTCTCAAACAATGTTTAGATCTAGCTCAATCAAACTGCAACTCCCGATATGGGGTGACACTTGGCACACCATGAAATTAATCAGGATATCCCTACTTGCAGCCTCGCATGCCTTAGTCCCATCTCCAAGGTCATGCATTAATGCAGGGTCCTTCAGTGGAAGATCTCATCTTATGGAAAACTAAATGTTCTAGATATCAATGATGGTGGGCTCTGCTCAAAAGGGTATAGTGGATATAGAAGGCATCACCTCCATATTAATAGCTTCCTTTAAGGTTTGGTTTAGCATTATTTCTTTGCACCACCTTGCGCTTTTAGCTCTGCTTTTTCCCTCTACTTTCTTCTCTAGATTTGAGTCTTCTCTGGCAAATCCTTTTTTGCACTCCTCCCTGGCTTATCCCTCTCCCTCTTTGTGCCATGCCTTGGGAATGAAGTAGAGCTCGGTGAGGCTTAGATTACTACCGCTATCTAGCAAGTCGTCGTCCTCTTCCATACCATTATTCAAGCGCCTCTAGCATGTCCTCCCTCCCCTCTTTCCCTTCTACAAAGGTGCCAAACATTAAGAATGATCGTCGTGAAGAGGAGGTCTGGGGTTATGCCATTATTGAGGAGGAAATATCGCATGCTCCTCTCCAGGATAATGTACTAGCCCTTGCACAGCCTCTTGAAGGAATTGCACAGTCAAAAGAGTACGTTCCACGGGCCAATTTATCCCAGGTTCAAGCAGAAGGTGACCAAGAGATGGTAGGCCATGTCCTTCTGTGTGGCTTTTCAAAGGAGCATCTTCAATTAATATTCGATATTCTCTTAGATGTAGCAGACTATCAATTTCGACAAGAAAATATAAGTTGCAAACTAGACGCTGTCATTGACTCTTTATCAGTCGAGCCTTCTCTTCAACGTTGTCTCGAGTGAAGTCAGACCTATATTTTTTACCCTGCATGGCATTATCCTCCTCATGGCGAGGGTGGAAATAGTGCTTTTGGAGTATGACTCTCAATTCTTGTCTATGGCTTCAATTTTTTCTTTTATATCAGTTTTGGTAGGCTTCGATTCTTGGGGGCATACAAGCCTCTTTTGTAAAATTTATAATGATTTGAACATTTTAGCTCTAGCACTTTGGGTAGATATGGACAAACCTCACAGGACCTAGCGTTGGTTTTGGTTTCCAATGTCGGTAGGCCATTCACCAGGTCCTCCAGCTCATGTATGGTTTTCAGTTTTTTGAGGTAATATTAATTATTTAGCTTACAAAAAACAATTCTACGCCAATTCACTAGTATTCAATGTTGTGATTGCAACTCAACAAAAAAAGAGTTAAGGACAAAGCTACTTCACTTGAAAATTTTAATTTGAGTAACTGCCCATCCTAGATTCCTCGTAGTTCGAGTAATTTACACAAACAATTTGGAACGAATAAAAACAAGCAATCCGATGTAAATTAATCCAGTTATTTCTGATTAAAATAACAAGTCATAAATGAAATGAGGGGTTCTGTAAATTATTTTCAAAAGAAGGGTTGTTATAGTATGAAGCCCATCCCTCTGAATCGAGTGCCACTTGTTGTGATCGAGGACTATGGGAAGGATGTGGTGGTGGCATGTCCTGTCTTGTCCAACATGCCGCTTCCACGTGAGAGTGATCATGCTAGACATATGGGTATTCACTTCATGGAGCGGGGGTAGTTGGGAAAGGACCAACAGGATGATCTCCAGACAATAAAAATTTAAGTTGGAATTCATGATTGTTAATGGTCCTGCTATCTCTGTACATTTCATTCTTTCCATTATGATGATAGTTGGTTGGTTAAGCATGGCATAGAGGTGCCCTATGGCTCACTCTAACCCCTTTTGTTGGCTTCTGTTTGACCTCTGGTTCACACCTGAAGTGATCAATGTGTCTTCCTGAGTTCATTCATGGTCCTTTTTTATCTTTCCCCCAAGCACTTCCATGCCTCTGCGTATCGCCTGAGTGAGGAAGACTCCAATCTGCCAGCGGTGGAAGATGCATATTTTTATGTTGTGTCTGTGTTGGAAACTTGGTCAATATTGAGAGGGGGGTTAAATCAGTATTAGTTAATTATTTAAAATTTTCAAATAATTTTAACTTATTAACAACAATTGATCAACAAAAGTAAACTTTAATATAAAATCAATACAATAATACAAGTTACAATAATTATTGGGAGACACCAATCTCCTTGTTCATGGCTTCAACCCTAGGAAGCACCGACTCCCTTGTTTTAGGGCACCAACCCTAGGAAGCACCAAATCCCTTGTTTAGGTAGCCAACCCTAGGAAGCACCAACTCCCTTGTTTAGGGCACCAACCCTAGGAAGTACCAACTTCCTGTCTTCAAACTTTAATCAGTAAAGGACATTAGTCCTTCCTTGCTCCACCTTTCCACCCTCACTTCATAAGTATCTTTGTCTTTCTTCCTTGGACTCTGCACTTGTTTTTGATCTTTTGATGTACACCACTGAGACACTTTCCTTTCACCTTGTTTTTATGCTTATATACTTTCCAAAAGGTACAAGGTTGAACCATTGTGTCTTTTATTAATGAAACACTGCACCCCTTCATTTAATTAACACAAATGGTGATTTTATTAATTGATTTTCGTACACAAAATTAGACATTTATTTCGTATGAATATTCTGGAGTGTTGAAAATGAATTTTAAAATTATACGACATGGGTTTTGTGCAGAACATGCCCAATTAGCTAACTTGTAGCTCATTTCCCCAGAAAATGTGTGAGGTGGCCAGTACAGGCAATTCTTTGAAAGCAACTTGCTCAGATTTTCCTTTCGTCATCAGATTCTAGGTCGACTTCAGTACATTTTTACCTTTTCATGAATGTCTTAAATCGACCTCCACACGTCTCTGTTGTTGATAACTATTAAAATCAACTTGTAAACATTTTACTTGATGGTGGATATTAAAATTGTTTCCCTCTCAACTGCTAGTCACTAAAGATTCGACTTTGGTCTCACCCTTTTTCGTATTTCCTTCCTCATTCGACCGACAAACATCTTTTTGGTCGACTCAACTAGGAGACATTTTGACTTGAGTATTTCGATTTTGGTCAACCCAACTTTCCTTAGCCTTGACCCGACTTGTACTTCCCAATTTAAGTTTTCTTTGACTTTGACCTTTAGGTTACATTACTTAACTTCTACTCGGGTCGACTCAACTTAGAAGAAAACCGACTTGTAATTCAACTTTAGATTGACCCGACTTGCTTCGGTTTTGACTTTGACTTCTTCTAATTATTCGACTTCGACCTTTGATTTCTTCGACTTCTTTGATTTTGAACCTCGATTTCTTTGACTTCAACCTTCGACTTTTTCAGCGTCTTCAACTTCAACTTCTTGTTGACACTTTTATACCATAATTATTAACATCTACTTGATTCTTTTTGTATCAATTCCAATACCAACTCCATGCCCAACATTGACCATATTGGTCCTCTTTGTCATCAATGTCAACCCCCATAATACTAGGTCCAACAGTTTGTTCCTCGGGGAGCTCTGGCTGCCATGTTGACTTTGGAAGAGGATGTGAAGATTATACAAGTTGCCCAGGAAGATAAAGACATCGATGTGCAGGTGGGGGATATTATTTCGGACATGGGTTGCACACAGACAAGGGAATCCAAATTCTACAAGACTTTGGATTTGTACTGGCACACTAAGACCATGGTTGCTCAAGGAATGCTTCAAAGGGACCAAGACAATAGGAAATTTAAGCAACATCTAGAGGCATTGGAAGACCAGAACAGGCTGCTCATTACAATGGTTTCCTGGTTAGTTAAACGTAATGGCGGTTCTTTTCAAGTTACTCGGGATGGTTTTCTGCAAGTTGGGTGTTCTCTAGATGTAGTACTCAAAGCCAACACATCCTCACCTGCTTCTCAGGTGCCACATTTCCTTGATTGAAAGTGACTTAGTATTTTTCGGTCCAACTCTCTATGGGTCATTTTCTGTTCAGATGTTCAAATTTATCTTATATGGTTATCTAGCTTACATGTTATTTAAATTCATAGACTTTTGGTTGTTAATAGTCATAATTGATTATAATTTTGGTCTAAGTTTTGTCTCGGTTTCCCTCCTTGGGCAAACCAACAAACATAGGTTTTTTTGGGTTCTTCTTGAAAATGATATCTGGAATATTTGGGACAACAAACATGTTTGTACATTCTGTTAATAGTTGAATAGAAAATACTTACTTACAAAAAAAGTATGAAGCACGTCAATGTTTAATTAATATTTTTATTTAAGGTTTCAAAAATGCACCCATTTCTTCCAGGTCCATGCCAACTCACCAGTTTTCAACGCCGTGATTACAACTCGACATAAAAAGAGTTATGGACAAAGCTACTTCACCTTAAACCTTTAACTCAAGTAATTGCTCCTTTAAATCCAATAACTTCCTAGTCTTAAACCTTTAAATCCAATAACTTCCCAACAATGATCCATTGTTCGAAACTCCACAACAATGATCCATTGTTCGGTGATGCATTGTTCGATGATCCACTGTTCAATGATCTAGGGTTTAGAGATGCAATAGATTTGATATGCAACGATTAGGGAATTTGATATGCATGGATATATGCAACGAATTTGAAACTCATTGGCACGTAAAGTGAAACGTCCATGACAGGGAGTGCAGGTAAATGGAAATGCCCACTCCAGCCAGCACCATCCAAACGTAGTCAGAAGAAGTATACAATTGGCCATGATTATTCTATGCCTGCTGGTATTCATAAAGGAAAAAACCATAAAAGAAAAAAGCACTCCACATTGGGTTTGGAGTTTGATCTTATCCCCCATTTCCTGAAGATATTTTCTGAAGATGACAAAGGATATTCATAATTCATTAAATCTCGGCCATCCACGTAATATTTATTATTTAAATAACCATATTTTGGAACCCCATTTCCGATATAGAAACGCCTATATGTATAATTTGATAAATGAATATTTTAAAGGTGATCAAACACTTTAGTTCATATTTTATATTTTGTACATTAAAAAAACATATATATGATAATGATAGTTGACATCCATTCAAATTATATATATATATATATATATATATATATATATCATATCATTGTATATTCTATATTATATTATATCTATTTATTTTATTTTATATTCTATATCTATGTTTGTTTAATAATTTTATAGAAAATTTTGTTTAGTAATTATTATATATTAATTTAAATATGGTAAAAGTTAGTAATCAAAATGAGATTGTTGGTACCTTACTAATTCTAATTAATAATACTGCAAGTTAGGGTTTGACATTCGTGGCCATAGCAGAGGACAACATGAGCACCAAAGGGGGGGTAAGGGTACCCCCTCATACAAACAGATAGTGGTAGACAGAGGGAAAGGGCCAAGAGACGTAGTTTTCAAGGCACCAGTGACATGAACCTCAGAATCAGACCCAGAAAAAAGGTCAGGAAAGGAACTAGGGAAAAAGTGAGTGCATGGGAGAAGAAGCCAGAGAAACTCAGAGTGAGGCGCAAGACACAACGAAGCCCAACCGGGCAGAAGGGTGCAACCCATGCAAACCCAAAACAACAATGATACCCAAGGTGATACTGGAAGATCCGCAAACGCAACTCTACAGGGACCAGATGAAGATGCATGCGCTAATCTGCAAGTTCATGGGTTTGTGGCCCACCGAAAGAACGTTGCGCAACTTGATTAAATATCATTGGAAGCCAAACGGAGAAGTGGAGCTCCACCTGGGCTCAAAAGGCTTCTTCACAGCAGTATTCATGAACCTGGAGGACAGGGATAGAGTCTTTGAGGGAGGACCATACTTCCACGCCTTAGCAGGACTGTACATGCAGTCATGGAAGGAAAATTTCTCCCCAGAAAAAGAGATTTTCAAAAAGGTGTCGGTCTGGTTGAGATTTTATTCCTTACCTTTAGACTATTGGTTACCCTCTACTTTTGAAGCAATAGAAAACAAACTGGGCAAATATGTGAAGACCTCAGAAGCCACCCTAAAAGGGAGATATACATCTTACTTAAGAATCTTCATAGAGATGGACGTGTCGGGAGCACTCCCAGAAGCCATAAGTCTGGAATTCAGGGATGAGGAATGGATCCAAAACATAGATTACGAACAGATCCACTTCAGATGCAGAAAATGCCATGAACTTGGCCACCTGATCAGAGAATGCCCTCTTAATAAAAAACAAGAAGCAGAATCCCCAAACCACAACAGGATGAGGATGGGTTTATAAAACCGAATCCCAGAAGCAGAGAAAACAAAAAGCAAAGTAGAACCCCAACAGGAAATAACCCAGAGACCCGAAATAAAACAGAAGGATGGGACAAAACCAATAAAGGAGCAGAAAACAAAAAGGATTCAACAAAAGCTCAAGAAGTCATAGAACAAGCAACAAATGAGCCCAATGATTGGCCAAGTAACAAGAAGGAACAGGGGAGTTGCGCAACCCTGATGGATGGAGAAATCAGAGACGACAACACCCCCATGCAAGAAGCAGAGGGAGATGCGGAAATGACCCCAAGCGAAGTAGGCACAGAAGATCCTAATCTTAGAGACCTTGTGCAAAGGGAAGGGATAGATCTCCTGAACATACTAGAGCAATGGAAAAGATAGGGAGTAGACAATGTACCAACAGAGTAACTTGATCGCATCCAGTACTTGTTTCTCCTAAGGGAGGAAGCCAAAGCTAGAGGACTAAAGTGCACACACAGGGAGATTGGACACTTAGGAGTCAAAGTCGGCGATGGACAACCACAACTCTCACCCAAGTAGACGCGGAGGAAAAAAGGAAGGAAATCAAATAGTGTAGCCCTACAAGAGCTTGGAGCGCTACTGATAAACTCGAGTAAGATCAAGAAACTCTTCCCCAACTCCACCCCACATGTTTAAATGAAGGTTATAACTTGGAATATAAGAGGCCTAAACAACCCGAGAAAACAAAGAATCCTTAGAAATAGACTAAAGCAGGAACAACCGGATCTTTGTTTTATTCAAGAGACAAAATGCAATATAGACAGAATGGAGGCAATCGGTAAACAACAACGGCGCAAGTACAAGATGGTGGCTATCGGAGGCCACCAAATGGCAAGAGGTATTCTCACCTTGTGGAACCCACAAGTACTGAGCCTAATAACAGTCGAAGCGACCAGGAACACCCTTACAGTTCGCATGCAAATCATTGGAAACACATCGGAGATTCTATGCACTAATGTGTATGGGCACCAGGTGTCAGAGGAAAAGAGAGGAATGATACGAGACTTAGAAGATCTTAAAACCCGATCCAACAACCTCTAATGGATCATGGCAGGGGCCTTCAACATCATCACGTCACTTGCGGAGAAAAAATAGGTACAAGAAGATTGGATAGGGATGCAAAAGAATTCTCAAAGTTCATAGACACAACGGAGATGGTAGACCTCAAAACTAATAATGGCCAGTTCACCTGGAACAATAAACGGATGAACCAATATCAGGTAGCAACAAGACTCGACAGATTCCTAGTATCGGAGTCAATAATTATGTAGGGGATAACCTTAGATTGCAACATCCTCCCCTGAGGGGGATCTGATCACTGGCCAGTGCAACTGGAAGCAGGTTTCCACACCACACCAAAGAACAGACCCTTCAGATTTGAGAACTTCTGGATTGAACACCCGACTTTCAAGGAAAGAATCAAACAGTGGTGGCAAAAGGAGCAACCAGAGCAAGGGACAAGGATGTTCAAACTCTATAAGAAACTAAAGTATATCAAATGTAGGCTCAAGGAGTGGAACAAGGACACTTTTGGGAATATAAACCAAGAGAAAAACAACATAGAAGAAAAAATGAAAAAACTCCAGGAAACCTGCATTTCGGAGGGCTATACGGAGGAACGAAAAAAGGAAGAGATCCAGATGACCCAAGAATGGGAAGATCGATGCCAGCAGGAAGAAACACTTTGGCGGCAAAAGTCTCGTATCAGATGGCTAAAGGAAGGAGAACAAAACACCAAGTTTTTTCATAGAACAACCATGGCCAGAAGAGCCCATAACAAAATCATGAAGATTAAGGACCAGGATGGAATAGAGTGAGAGTCACATAAGGAGATTGAAACTACTCTGGTAAACCACTTCCACAGGATAGCCCAAGAGCCCAACCAAGATAGAACGAAGGCCATACAAAGGATAATCCATCATATCCCCCGCCTGGTCACCGAGGAACAAAATAACAACCTGAACAAACTTATTGTGGAGGAGGAACTTGACCAAGTACTCCACAAAATGCCCAATGGGAAAGCCCCTGGTCCAGATGGTTTCACAATGGAGTTTTTCAAAGCCTGCTGGGAAATTGCCAAACATGACGTTTATAGGGTAGTGGAAGACTCTAGAAGGTCAGCCTCCATTCTAAAAGCGCTAAATCTTATAATGATTACACTAATCCCCAAAGAAAATGAAGCCAAAACCCTTGATCGTTACAGACCTATAGTGTTGTGCAATGTGGTTTATAAGATAATATCCAAAGTTATAGCAAATAGATTGAAACCCCTCCTACCCACTTTGGTCTCACAAGAACAGGCAGGCTTCGTGGAAGGAAGACAAATAATGGACAATATCATCCATGCCCACGAGCTTATCCACACCCTGAAGCTTCAGAAGAGAGGGGGAACGATAATACAACTGGACCTAGAAAAAGATTATGACAAAATTAGTTGGCACTATATGGTCAAGACTTTGGAAGCCTTTGGTTTCACCCAGCACTAGATCAGCTGGATAGTCAACCTAGTATCCACAACAAGCTACTCACTACTAATAAATGGAGCCCCTGCCAAACCTTTCTGGCCCACGAGAGGCATCAGACAAGGAGACTCGTTGTCCCCCTTCCTTTTCATTCTGATGATGAAAGGTCTCAGTCGAAGCATAAAAAGCGCAACTGCAACAGGTGAAATAACAGGTATCAAACCTTTCGAAAATTGCCCTACTTCCACACACCAACAGTTCATGGATGACACCTTACTTCATGGCATACCCACGGTCAAGGAAGCAAAGGCCTACAAACGAATCCTAGAAGATTTTGGGGAAGCCTTGGGTGCAGAGATCAACCATTCCAAAGCTACGATCTTCTTCTTTAATACCAACCCCGCAATCCAAAGAAATTTGGCCAACATTTTGGGATTTGAACGCAAATCACTCCCAACTAAGTACTTGGGCATTCCCCTGACAGACAAAGCTTACAAAATGTGAACTTGGGAAAGAATAATAAACAAATTACAGGAGGGGGTGAAAAACTGGACGTACATATCCCTCGACCTAGCCGGAAGACTTATTTTGACCAAGTCTGTTTTGCAAGAAATTCCAACCTTTATGATGTCCGTTTTCCCAACCCCTAAGGGGATACTATAAAAAATAAGAACCATCCAAAGGGACTTCTTGTGGTGAGGAGCGAAAACAAGGAAAAAATGGGCCCTGGTGGCTTGGGAGAAGGTCTGTAAACCAAAAAGCAAAGGAGGTATGGGGCTACAAGACCCGCAAGTGACCAATGATGCCTACGGGGCGAAACTCTGGTGGTGTTGGGTCAAAGAAACTACTACACCATGGGTAAACCTGTGGAAGGAAAAGTATGCCCATGACATAAGTGACCAGGACATAATCTGCTTCAGAGGCACCAGGGAAGGTTCAACCATCTAGAACCTAGCCTGGCGCAACAAAGCCTGGATTCAGACACACAGCTTTTGGGAAGTAAGGAATGGCAGAACAACCCGATTCTGGGAGGACGCCTGGCAACAGGAACCTAGAATGGAGAAACCAGACAGGGAGCAACTCCAACAAGAGATGATCATGCAAGGTAAAACCAGAGTCTACCATTACTGGAAACAAGAAATAGATCACAACAAATGCAGAATCTGGAACACTCTCACCCCACAGAATAGAGCTCAAACCACAACAACGGTAAAAGAGGTGGAGGAGGAATTGGGGAGATGAAAAATTGCAGTCACGGAAAGAAATGACCAGCTGATATGGGGACAAAAAGACATCGGGGAATTCAATCTAAAAGAAGTCTGACACTATATCGTGGACCAAGACCAAGAAGACCCAACACAACAATGGGATAAGCTTTGGAACAAGCCCCATTGGCCAAAAATAAAAAATTTCCAATGGTTAATACTCCACAACCGAATTCTAACTTGGGAAAACCTAAGGAAAAGAGGATTCATAGGTCCTTCCAGATGTCACCTCTATCAAGCCAAGGAAGAAACAACGAACCATCTCCTTGACGAATGCACCTATACAGCAGAAATATGGGACTGGGCGACAGGTATCTTCCGACGGTCAAATAGGATCCGAGGTAACATCTCTGCAACTATCAATATTTGGAAAGAGAACTACAACGAAAACGAAGAGGTGAATCTTTGTTGGACCCTCATCCTGGGAATGATCATATAGGCAATATGGAAGGAAAGGAATCGACGCATCTTCAGGAACCAAAGCTACCCGGAAGGGAAGATCAAGGAAACAATAATCTCCATGACAAAAGAAACAGTACAGAGCCGCAACTGCTAGACAGGAAGAGCGCAACTCACAGACCAGGACTCTCGAATCCTAGAAGCCTTCCACCTGAAAGACAGACGCAACCCCAATCAGGTAAGATGGCCACCGCAACTCCATGTAGGTGAGCGCAACTGGAAACCACCACTAGTAGGCTCCCTCAAGCTGAATTTCGATGGGGTGTCGAAAGGTAAGCCAGGACGGATAGGAATGGGAAGAGTAATCAAGAACAGTAAAGGAAATATCATCTGGTTGTACGCTGGGAGTCTGGGAAACTCAACCAGCAACGCTGCGAAATTTAGAGCCCTGGAGACTGGCCTTGAGATTCTAAGTCGGGAAGGGATGACAAACGCCATAGTGGAAGGAGATTCCACGTTGGTTATCAACATAGTAAGGAGACTCCAAAACAGTACCGGAGTGGGAAAAATTCAGAGGCACTGGCGCTTGGCACAGTCCCTACAAAAAATTCAAGAGCACTTGCAGACGGGGATCACAGTGGAGTTGCGCTAGGTACGGAGGTCAGCAAATGGATTGGCGGACATAATCGCTAACAAGGGGGGCGACAAGGATGGACCAGAACTGGACACTATCTAGAGTAACATCCTGAATGGTCAGTTCCGAACAGACTACATCCAACTAGCGGCAAAAGACTATGACAACAACCGAAGTACGAACGACCACATTAAGGATGGAGGCACAGAAATAACTGAAGGGCGCGTAGGATCCAGGCAGAATCAGATAGCCCACCACTCAAACATGAGTTACAATGCAGATCCAAGTCACACAACAAGATGAGGTATGACACCACAGTCCTGTCAATAGGAAGAAGTATAGGGGTTGTCTGTGGGAAAGCAGAAAAGATAATCAGCAAGCAACAAAGGATGAAGGACAAAAGGGTTTTCCATGGTCGAGTATGGGTACACCTCACCCAAGTACAGATACATGGAGGGGTAATGATTTTCGTACAACGTACAGGGCAAAGGATTGGCGCAGGGATGACGATAGGGCTCCCAAGAGCACACACTTTGAAACAGTGAAAAAAGACCAGAAGGTACACCTTTATGAGTGGCCCATGATTGCCAGCACGAGCCTGCAACCGGGGAAATCCCATAGAAGAAGAAACACCAGGAATAGCCACAGACCGGAGAGAAGCAATTACAGAGCCCATCTTACATACCAGGAAGGGGCGAATAGGAACAGGAGAAGAACCCAAGACAAAAACCACCACAAACAAGCCAAGATGGTAAGAATGAAGAAAACCCATAGTAAGAGAAGCCCCCAGGGGAAAGATCCTCCGACAAGCGCCCAAAGGATTACAAGGATGGAGCAAGCGGCCAGAGAAGCCAAGGGTACCTTTCTCACGCAGGTCGATCCAAAGGGCAAAGCGATCATCAACAGGTGGGAGAGAGAAATCAACACCACTCTCAAGGGCAAAGCCTGAATAGAACTAATTCAAGAAGCACATGGGATAAGGGACCCAGGGGCTACACAACCCAGAACAACCCTCTACCACAAAACGGTGGAGGAGGCCTGGCAAACAAAAATGTTGATAGGCAAGATGAGCATTGACCAGAAAGAGACCAGCAAGGAGGCTATCAGGGACCACAAGAAGGTGCTCACAAAAATTCTGAATCACCTCAGCAACCTGGAGGCTAATGCCAAAAGACTAGCTGAGGACCAAAGGAGCCAAAAGGAAAAAATGGAACGAATGGCAGGCCAATTCCACCTTTACCTATGCTATGTCCACCACATGGACATCACTCCAACAGACCAGAGCGGAACACCAGCTTGTATCAGAAAGACGCGCACAGTGGAGCAGAGGAAGGAGAACGAGGCAAGAAAGTATGGCGACGCAAGACATCCCATCATCCTGGACTAGCACAGTTTCAACCCCTAGTCAAGTTGTATTCAGTGCAGGAACTACCCCTGTTTTATGGTTATGTTTTTTATGTATATGTTATGGTTTAGTCTTTCAAACTGCTTTCTGGAGGACTGGGTCGGTTTCCTATGGTGGCGGCCCAGTCCTCCCCTTGCTATCTTAGAC
>SNQJ01S0176709.1:0-14549 GCA_010110895.2 Picea sitchensis | reverse complement strand
TTTCTTAGCCCAACAGTCTAATCCGGGTTAACTGAGGTAGGTAGGTAGGATAGGACATAGGTCGACTAGTTTTCCTTGTAATGAAACATGCATATATTGGATGGATTATTTGTTTGATGTATGAATGGTGTTCTCTAAACCTTTGTGATCAAAATGAAAGGGAATAGCGCTAAAACCCACAAAATACGTGATATTCTGAGTTTTTGCAAAGTAATATGATGTGCACTCCATGATTAAAGGGTGTGATGATATCAACGTCTGAGAAAGCAACACTCAGATCTACGGCTGAGAAGAGATTCTAGACCCCCCTGACTGTTTTACCTTTAATGGTNTTTTCTCATCACTGCACTGAAATATTCTCCCCACTTACCTATCATACATTAGGTCCCTCTCTCACCTACCCTCCAATCAGCATTTTCCACGTCATCCTGACACACTTCTCACCCATCCTTTACTTTCCACCTCATACCCAGTTATTTGTTGGCCAATCAATACAGGCTAACATATCCATTAGCTTGTTGACCTGTCCCCTGCACCCAACGGATACCCGTTCACCAAAATTTAACCCTGTTTCCACCATTATCACACTGTTCACATTTTCTCCACATACTAGAAGCTCTTTTCACCTGCCATTGTCAACCAGTAACCGAGATAAAGTCAACCACCCGCTAACATTTTTTTTTCAGTTTGCAGGTACCAGTTGAGTTGATGACGCCAAAATATAAGAAATCATAGGTCGAGCAAAATACATTCCTCCCGCCTCCTATCGATCTTGACTGGATTCTGTTAAGTGACAAAGACTACCTGATCTCAGAGACCAGATGTGAATTCAATTTTGTGGAATTGTATTCATGGTTCAAGGACACCGTCCTGGATCAAAGTGACAATATTGGACTCTGGGAGTCCAATCTCCCACTGTATCTCTTTTCCCAAATTCACCATTTTCCCAATTTCTCTCTCAAATTCCAGGTGCATTATCTCCCCGATCAGAGAGCCATAGTTTCCTCATTTGGAGAGCCCCTTTTCACTATCACACCTGAGGCCATTGACCATATTATGCAAATCCATAGAGTCGAATATCTCTCTCCTTTCACCCATGAAGTTCTAACTGAAATGTACCGGAATCTATCTTTTCCCCAGAGAGCACATATTTTCAAGTTTTTCCTCCCACGGAATGCCCAATTCCACAAGAAAAATTCCCCCTACCATTCTTCCATGTTTTCAGAGAAAGGCACCCAAGTAATTTCTTCCTTGTGTTGTCTTCTTGGATATCATTCAAATGAATGGGTGGAAAATCCAATCCTGGGCTTGTTGTCAATTTTTTCTCCTAAAGAGAAAGCCACCACTCAGGTCAACTACAACAACTTTCTAGTCGAGAACATGCATGAGAAACTTTTCATATTTCCCACAAAGGGCATGTTCCAGTATTCTTCAATACTGGCTTACATTTTCATGTTCTTTCAAGCATATAAGTTCTTGTTTCCCATGCAGAAATTAGACCAGGATGACAAACCACAACCTGTCACCTCTTGGACTTCATTGCTGAGGAAAAACTCCACAGAGTTTAATTTTAAGCAATTCATTCAATAGTTTTACCACCTAGTGGTAATCATGCTCAGTGGTAGACACGAACCAAAGATAAATGAAGAGATCCAAATAATTATACACCTCTCGGACCTTGCCAAGACTGGAAACTAGTATCTTTACCAGAATCACATGGAGATCAGAATTTATGGATGTGATCTTGTTTCTTTATAAACTTCTAAGATATGTACATGTAAGGATATTTGCCTTGGAATACATCAGGAAAATGATCAATTCAGACTACATACATTTTGTATCTTTGAATAAGAAACAACAATTGAGAATTAAAGGGAAGATAGGATCCTTTATCTATAAAAGTCGAGCTGTCGAGGAAGAGGAAAACAAGCTACTAAAGGAAATGAAGTTTGGTATCAGTTTCCCCTAGCACTATGATCCATATGGGATTATTGTAGAGATGAGATTGAGGAATACAATTTCCCCATATGCTCATGTGCCCAAACCCGAGATAAAGAAATATATGAATCAAACAGAGTGGGAGGTCTACACTCTAGAATACACAAAACCACAACCTCTTCCAATCGTCATCTCACAAACCACTACGCCACAAGTACCCAAGGAGAAAAGAATCAGGAAGGATGTCTCACCTTCAGTCACTGAAGTGTCATCAAAAGAGTTCTAGATTTACATGAAAAGGCCTAAAATCAATCACACAACTGATAGGTCTAGAGAGGAATATACCTAGTCTACCACAGTAGTCGAGGGAGATCATTCATTACCTTTATCCAATAGACAACAGATGATGTCAACCTCTTCCTCAAAGAAGAAAATTGATATGATTTTGATCACCTATCCATCATGAGAGTCTGCAAAATTGAGTATATTTGAGGAATATGATTTGATAAAAAATAAAAACGAGATGTTGACCAGCAACACCTATGCTCAGTTCTGGAAGTAGACGTCCACAACACAACATAGGTTTCTCTCTTCATTTGATACAGAAAGAGGGAGAATGCACATGGTTTTCTTATAGGCATAGGTTCCTCATCCAAAGGAAATCACTGATTACAAAAGGTCAACACTGGAGTTTGATGCCAAGCAGGTACATCAAGTCGATCAGATTGAATTTCATAAACATACTGGAGAAATGGTTTTCTCAACATTGGCCAATGCTTCCACAATTGCTGCAAAATTACAGGTTTCTCTGAACAATGTTCAAACTCAACTAAAGATGGAAAATGTGTCATCTTTTTCAAAATATAACAAGATAAAGTATTTGGAAGAGATGGTACTTAAAATTGGGTATGAACCCTCAAACGTGAAAGTAGTTGAAGAACTACTGAAGAAAAAGAATGTTGACATGGCATTTTTGAGGAAGCAATTAAAATTGTCAGCTATTGAAGACTCACAAACCAAATATATGGAAAATACAAAGGGTCAAAAAGAGTTGATGCTAAAATTGATCATGGAGCATAATGCACAAATCAAAGAGATGGAAGCAGAGTTGGAAAAACTAGTAAAGGAAAAAGAACAGATAAATCCTATGGAGGTCATCCCTTTGAGTACAATTCCCCTCACAGGAGTTAGCACAATGATAGCATCAGCAACCACCACTATAGAACTTCCATCAGATGCCCCAGTAATAGTTACAGGGACATCTGAAGCTTTAACAACATCAATGGAGAAAATGACTTTACAAGGAACGAAAATCAAAATATTGGAACAAGAGATAGAGAATCGTCGGAATATTAAAGCTTCTTTCCAAGCTAGCTACAATATAGAGAGACACACATCAGAGAAACTTAAGAAGGAAATACAATCACTACAAAAGAAAACAGTTGTGGGAAAAATTGTTAATGTTTAAGCCATTATTATAGTTCTTTTCATTTCAATAGATAACAATAGCATAATACAAGATTACTAAGAAATACACAATCACAAGAGACACAAAATTTATCCTGGGAAACCCTCTAGGGGAAGAAAACCCAGCAAAACCTCCTTATTATATATAGCCAATACAATGCCAAGAGATAACTCAAGCAAATACAGAAAGTCCTCTCCTAAAGATGTGCCTCTCTCTCTCTCTCTCTCTCTCTCTCTCCTCCAACTGTAGCTCTGAAATTTGTCTCTCAATGAACAAGTGAGTGTATGACTAAGTGAGGTTCTAGCCTCCTTATTTATACAATACTAGCATGTGTGGGAGTGTCCTTTCAATGGTAGGGATGACTTCTTCTCCTGGTTGGTTATAACCACCTTTATTATATTTTGGGGCCTCTTAAATATATTCTGGAGCCAACTTCTTCTTTTTCCTATTACAATTACATTATGAGCAATCTGTAAAAGGGGATTTGGTATTTTTACAATAGCCAAGATGATCAATCCACAATGGGGATTGATCCAATAAATAATATATCAAATAATAATGAGAATACACTTTGCATTTACATTACTTCAACACTCCCCCTTAACAAGAAGGGTATTCTTCAACAGCATCAAACAAAAGAGAGAGGCCTTTATCATCAACAACATCATGAGTACAACATCATCAATATCATATTGGAACACTGACTGGTGTATCTATAAATCATCAGAGGTTTTCTTCATCGGAAACATCATCATTCTCAAAGGAATGCAATCATCATCTGCATCAATATGTATTAGTATAAAACTGATACATCATCATCATCACAACACGAGGTTGGCTCATCATAATACAAGACTAGATTTACATCACAACTGTCAATATGGAAGCTCATTACTTGTCTTGCTTTACGTCACAACAATCAAGCTGGAAGCAAGGTACTAGACTCGCTTTACATCACAGCTTCTCAAGCTGGAAGAAAAGTACTAGTCTCATCTCAACATCTTTCTTTATGTCACAACACTTAAGCTAGAAGCAAGATACTAGATTGGATTTACATCACAGTTGTCAAGATGAAAGAACAGTACTAGTCTCATCACATTGTCTTGCTTTACGTCACAACCATCAGGTTGGAAGCAAGATACTAGACTAGCTTTACGTCACAACTGTTAAGATGGAATCATATTACTAGTCTCATCACATCATCTTACTTTACGTCACAACCATCAGGTTGGAAGCAAGATACTAGACTGGATTTACATCATAGCTATCAAGCCAGAAGCATAGTACTAGTCTCATCGCATAATCTTGTTTTACATCACAACCATCAGGTTGGAAGCAAGATACTAGACTAGCTTTACGTCACAGTTGTCAAGACGGAAGCACAGTACTAGTCTCATCGCATAGTATTTCTTTATGTTGCAACAATAAATATGGAAGCAAGATACTCGTCCTGCTTTACGTCACAACAATCAAGCTGGAAGAAGGATACTAGATTGGCTTTACATCGCAGCTGTCAAGTCGAAAGCACAGTTCTAGTCTCATCATAACGTCTTGCTTTACATCACAACAATAAAGTTGGAAGCAAGAGATGTCTTATCACAACAAATACTCCCCCTTTTGAGGAAGGTCCTTTCAGACTATTCCAATATTATCTAAAAAATGCTCAAACTTTACACAAGATAGAGGCTTGGTCAACACGTCAAAAACTTGTTCATTCATGATAATGTATTGGAGCTTTAAGGCTCCTCTCTGCACTATGTCATGGATGTGATGATAACAAATCTCTATGTGCTTCAACCTGTCATGGAATACAAGATTATCTATCACCTTTATGCAACTTTGGTTGTCACATAAGATCACGGTAGCTTCCATCTCTAGGTCAAAATAGACTTATCAACAACTTTTCGGCGATATAAGCCAGCGACAGCGAACATGCAACAATGTATTACGCTTTTGTTGTGATATGAAAAGAACAATGTTGGATTGCTTCCCTGCTCTTCCATGAGATCGTGGTTGATCTGGCTTGAAATTAACATCCGGAAGTGCTTTCACATCGAAGGAGAACGCTTCTTGCCCAATCTGCATCGAGCATATCACTCAATGTGAAATCATGATCTCCCATCCTAGTTGAGACCAATACAATCTATTGTGCCCAACAGGTACCTCTCATCACATGTTTTGCGATACCCCAGGTGAACATGTGCGGGCCTATACGAGCCCGACTCAAAGGTGTTCACGAAAAAGAGCAAATATGCAGTGCGGTGTTAAAACCGGTACATCAGCGATCCAATAATCGTTTTGTATGGTGTGGCATCAATAAATTCTAACAAAGTGTCAACCAACAACTTCAACTTCACTTCCATAGGTGTATTCATGGACTTGCAATCAAGCATGTCGAATCTCTTGATTTCGATTGCATACTTCCTTTGGTTAAGGAAGATCCTCTGCGGACTCTGCCTTACCTCAAGACCTAAGAAATAATACATTAGGCCAAAGTCTTCCTTTCAATTCTAAGAAGTCTTCTTCTTACAATTGGTGATGATATTTTATTCTCGATGAAGAATAAGTCATTCACATATAGCTTGATAATATCAACGGCTCATCGTTCATAACCTTGAAGTAGAGTTAGAATCTTCTTTACTCTTAGTAAAGCCCAAGCTGTAAAGGAAACTATCTAACTCCAGAGCCATACCAAGCTCTATGATCTTACTTCAATCCATATAAGGCTTTCTTCAATCTGAACATGAGACTACGTATTCAACCTCAAATCCTTAGGTTTCTCTATATACACTTCCTCTTCGATGACACCATTTAGGAAAGATCTCTTCATGTCCATGCGAATTGTAACTTCCACTTCATCTTATTGCAGAAGATATGATGGTTACGATCAAAGTGTATCTGGCTATGGAGCGAATGTCTCTTCATAATTGATGCCTTCCTTTGAGAAAATCCATGAACGACAAATCTTTCTTTATACTTACCGATACTTCATCAACAACATGTTTTATTTTGAAAGAGCCATGCAGACGATACCACATCCTTTCTATTCGGTCACAGGAAATATTTCCCATACATCGTTATTTATTATGAACAAGTATTCTTACGTCATGGAATTTGCCCATTATTTCCTTTGAATGGATTCTTCAAAGAGGTAGGCTCCTCCTCTAGAAGATCACACATCAAAACCGTGTAACTAGAGAATGGATTTGGTATTTCACATCTAAGTGGTTCCTTCGAGAACACCATACTTCTCCCATATTGAATAAGCTCTCTAGCCCAAAATGGATTTCTTTTATGGAGTATCAATAACATCTGAGGAGTTCTTGAACTTCTATTATATCATGGTCTTCTAGAATTACCTTATCAGAGGAATTTATGACCATCTACTTTGGTTTTGTGGCTCTAGGAACCTCCTCACTTGTAGTTATGGGAATTATGGGTTCACTCCTTCATATGCTTATTCCAAAGTAATCTTCGGGGACAGTATCCCACAAATATTCCCTTCTTTCATGAAGATTCCAACTTGTTCTCTTCTCTTTGGGTATATGAATAAATGCAGGCAGCCAAATATTTTGAGATGGATTCTCGGCTTCTTTCCAGTGAACATCTTGATGCAGGAGCACCACCAACACACATCAGCGAGCGAAGCATGGAGTGGAAGACATATAGATAAGCCGGCCTACATTTTGAAATACTTTTGAAATTATTTGCATGATCTTAAATGGTTCATTTAAGAGCCAGACACTTGTATATTGTAATGGACTTTGAGAGGATAAGCGTCCTTAGGTAAATGAGGCATTTAAAATAGTTATCTTGGTAGATAGAATATTTAATTCTAGATTTCAATAGTTTAGAGTTTGAGAGGAAAATGGATATAGACACCCTCATTGCATCATTGTAATATTAACATTCAGGAGCAAGAAGAGCAGAGCATAGAGCTTGTGAAGAACCTTCATGTGCAGACATTGAATTAATAGAAAGAAAGCGATTCAAATCCATGGTTATGTGTCTATTCTCGTGTGTTGATGTTATGCTCATGAATAATTTCTTCCCTTTCATACATTTGCTTTTATGTGTTGTGCATTTGATTTCATGGTTAATTTGGTAATACGAGAGGAGATGAATGAGTTTCAATTGTTTCTTTAGTTGAGCCAGAGGATTCCTGCAAAAATTAGAGTTAATTTGTCACTTAAGTGCATGTGCAGGGTTCAATTTAGAGAAGGATTTTGTTCTCATTCCCTTGAGAGTGAAGAAAGGAACAATGCCATGCAAGGAGTGCCTTGAGGCAGTGAAGTCTCGAGTGCAGTGCAGAAAGAATGCTTGAAAAGCTGTTGCCCGAGAATGTGAAGTGAAAACTTCAACACTTAGACGTTGTTGAAGATTTGCCGCTTAAAGGAGTGAACTGAAGTTCTCAAAAGGGCATTGAAGTTTGAGAACAAGCTTCGGGGAGAATTAGGCCTTCTGGTGTCGAAGGATTTCACAGGGAGGTTGTGCATCGAAGTGTTCAAGAAAGTGCTGAAAACTTGCATCTTGAGGATGTGAGTTCCATGGAGGCGTCTCTTCATTTGAGTTTCATGGAGAAGAGCGAATAGTGAATTCTATGAGGAGAAATTACTTGTAAGAATCCTAGGGCCATTGGATCTTTCGGAGGTGCTAGGAAGTTACTACATAGCGCGAGGAAGTTCATACTCAGGAGGGGTAGAATGTTGATACAAGTCGGTCGGGGTCGTTGTATTGTTCGTGAGATTGCTTATCGGGGTCTCGTGAGAAAAGCGTCAAAGTTTTGGCAACGAAAATCGCGAAGTCATGAGGTTCGACATCCCAACAATGACATAAGTGGTGTGGGCCATAGGAGTGAGTGAAAGACAAGTGGTGGAGATTGAATATCTCATGAGCTCGGGACTCACAAATTAAAGGTCTATAGATTGGAAGGTTCAAATCGCGAGGTACGAGATAGCGAGAGCGCGACAGGAGAATATCGGAGTCTCATCACATCGGGACATAGAAGACAGAGAAATCATGGTTTGAGGTTGTGAGCATGAGGGTTAGTCACCGGCACCTCATACCGAGAGTCGATGGGAAGTTATTTAACCTCATGAGTAAGCGGTCGCCCGAGGAAGCTAGTCGCTGAGAAGCGAGGGAGCGATAGCGTGGAAATATCGAGTGAAGTGATGGGTGTGTTCAGGTCAAGTCACACACATGTATAGGAGTTTTAGTACCTCGGGTTTCGAAGGCTGAAAACCCAAAAGGTTGGTATCATGAGTAGCGAGGTCATGAGTTACGATCCACCGAGGAGTAAAGGATCCACGACAAAGAGAATCTATAGGTGAGGAAGAATTCCCGATAAAGAATCTGAAGAACGCTGGAGTTCGCCGGGCTGAAGAAAGAAGGTCTGTGGAAAGCGGACATACGAGAATGGGGCAGCACAAAGTGGTGTCAGTGGGATTGTCTTTTTTGCAACAAGGAGGAAGAAGAATTCACCATGCCACCCAAAAGAGAAAGACAATCACCAGATCCGAGAGAGGAAAAATTGTCCAGGGAAAGAGAGACGTCCATAGAAAGAGGAAGGCAAAAGGAAAATCTGGTTGTGGAGAGAAATATGAAATCTTAAGTGCGGAATGGAAGATATGGAAAGCAGAGGCATACGACCAATGCTATAGATGCGGTGACTCCAAAGGCAAAGTTGGTGAACAACAAAGGGGAGTTGCGTGAGAATCTCGACTAATGAGCGATTAATAAAATCTATCACTAGGATGGGTGTGAAGGTGAATGGACATTCCAATCTATGAGGGTAATCACAGATGTAGAAGAGCTTCTATATTGGATCGGGGCTCTTGACACCTAACCCGATTATGAGAATATCGAAGAAGATAAAAAAGGTTAGGCATGTTGTCACAAAAATTGAAAGGACATGCAACATTGGCAATTGAGCAGTTACAAGTAGATAGGCGTTCCAAAGACGAAGCAAAGATAAAACAGGATCAAATGATTGAAAAAGATGAAGTCAAAGTTCATCCCAAGAGACCACCAAATTACTGTTAGGAGGATCTGAGAACACGAGAGATAGAGATTGTGACAATGAAAAGAATACGAGGAATTCTATGACTAAACATGGGCGAGGTCATCGAGAAGCGATGATGAAAAGGTTTCAAGAGATATTTGAATGATGCGAGAATATGACATTCAAGATGAGTTAAGCATAGTTACCATCAGGACGGTGGAAGACGCTTACCAGATGGCTCTAAAAGCTGAAGAAAGGTTGAGCCGTAAGCAAGGTCAGAAAGGGTGAGGTAGAAGTCATCCCATAGGCAGAGCAGTGCGGGATAAATATCAAAAGCCTAAGGAGGAATGGAAGAAGCCTCGGGGTAAAAGTTGAAAGAGGGTGGAACCTCATAGCGAGGACAAAATAATGAGCAATGAGGAGGTGTCTTTGATGCAAACACTTTCCTCGTACTAGAGGTGAGGAAGAGGCGGGGTGGAGCGTAATCACATGCACTTCACATGTGGAAAGGATGAGGCACAAGTCATTTTGAGTGTCGGAGAAAAGAAGGATGAGAGAGACTCTCACATGTACTGAAACCTGAGCGTGATGTTGAGAATGAAGACCCAGGAAGTGGAAGGTCACTGATCGTAAAGGTTCTCTTAACACCGGGGAAGGAGGTGGAGGACTCAACTCAAAGGACAGGCATTGGGACCAAGCTTGCACAACCAAGAATTGGAAATGCAAGGTCGTAAGTGGATAGAAAGTCTGACAATCTCATTTCAATCGAGATGGTAGAAAGTTGGAGCTGGAGACAAGCGTCCTGAGTGCCACAAGTTTCATGGCCTCTGAGAAAGGGACTCGGGTGAGTGTCACTAAATAATGTTTAGTAGAATTCAAGATAGAGGGATATTAATGTGAGTCTTATGTGATGTTATTCCCATGGATATATGTCATCTATTCTTGGGTAGACCAGCAGGCAATATAGCCCAAAGTAACTCATGACGGGAGAGTGAAAACATATACTTTAGAGAAGGATGGGAGGACACACAAGTTGCTTACGATAAAGGATAAAGAAGTAAGCTGGAAGTAAACAACCGCGATATATCATGAGTGGGAAGGAACTATACGAGAGATGGAAGAAGAAAGACCCTGATTCTTTGTTGTGAAAACCAAGGATTTTCTAAATAATCTCATTTCAACCGAGATGGTAGAAAAGTTGGAGCTGAAGACAACTGATCACTCGAGTCCATACAAAGTTTCATGGCTACAGAAGGGACATCAGGTGAGTGTCACTAAATAATGTTTAGTAGAATTCAAGATAGAGGGATATAATGACAAGGTCTTATGTGATGTTATTCCCATGGATGTATGTCATCTATTGCTGGGTAGACCATGGCAATATGACCGAAATGTGGCTCATGATGGAAAGATGAAAACATATACTTTAGAGAAGGATGGGAGGACACACAAGTTGCTTCCGATAACGGATAAGGAAGTGAAACTGGAAGTAAGCAACACGATACTTCTCATGAGTGGGAAGGAACTTCTTACAGAGATGGAGAAGAAAGAAGACCCACAATTCTTTGTTGTCAGAAAACCAAGGATTTTTCTAACTAGCACAAGAGTGGATGACTTACCAGATGAGATTCAGGAACTACTGGAAGAATTCGCTAACATCATAGTGGATGAATTACCTCATTCGTTGCCACCGATGAGGAGTGTGAACCATCACATTGATCTCATACCAGGAGCTAGTTTGCCGAACAAAGCTGCGTACAGGTTAACGCCACAAGAAAATGAGGAGGTCAAAAATCAGGTACAGGAGTTGTTGGACAAAGGATTGATCAGAGAAAGTTTGAGTCCATGTGCCGTTACGACAGTGCTCAGTCCAAAGAAGGATGGAGGTTGGAGAATCTGCACCGATTTAAGAGAGATCAACAAGATCACCATCAGGTAAGGTTTCCACTGCCGAGAATCAACGATCTGATGGATTGCCTGAGTGGGGCAAAATATTTTTCAAAGATTGATCTGAAAAGCGGATATCACCAGATTCGCATGAGGGAAGGTGATGAATGGAAGACAACATTCAAGACAAATGAAGTTTTGTACGAATGGCTGGTCATGTCGTTTGTCTTGACAAACACACCGAGTACATTCATGAGGTTGATGAATGAAGTCCTGAGGGAATTTATCGGGAAATTTGTCGTCATATATCTGGATGATATACTGATCTTCAGTAAGATGAAGGCTGAACACTTGAAGAATTTGGCTATAGTGATGAGGAAGCTACAGCAAGAGAAGTTGTTGATTAATATGAAGAAGTCCTCATTTATGAAGACAAAGCTCATTTACTTGGGTTTTGTTATTTCAGCGAATGAGTTGAAAATGGATCCGAGCAAGATGGAAGTGATCAAGGATTGGCCATCACTGAGAAATGTTTTTGAGGTGAGGAGTTTCCATGGTTTGGCTAGTTTCTACTGGAAGTTCATCAGGAATTTCAATGGAATTAGCGCAGTAATGATGGATGCAGTGAAGAAGTGACATAAGTCTTTTCATTGGACAGCAGAGGATGAGAAGAGCTTCAATCTGTTGAAGTGGAAAATCACGGAACGACAAGTTTTGGTGTTGTCGGATTTCATGAAGACATTTCAGGTGAAATGTGATGCAAGAAGATATGCCAGAGGAGCGGTCTTGAGTCAAGAAGACAGGGTAGTTGCATATTTTAGTGAAAAGCTAGATGAAGCAAAGCTGAAATACTCCACGTATGATAGAGAGTTTTATGCTATCATACAGGTGCTGAAGAAGTGGAGGCACTATTTGATTCCGAAAGAATTTCTACTATACAACGATAATCATGCATTGCAGTTTGTGAGTCAACAGGAGAAGTTGAATCAAAAACATGTGAAATGGGTAGAGTATATGTAGAATTTCATGTTTGTGATTAAGCATATTGCAGGTACTGCTAACAAAGTGGCTGATGCTTTGAGTAGGAAATGTTTGTTGCTGCAGGAGTTCCGAGTCAAAACATTGGGCTTTGAAAATCTCAGGGACATGTACGCAGGAGATCTAGATTTTGGAGAAGCATATGAAGCAGTTGAGAATCTAGTTCTCAGAGATCGGAGCCCATGGATAGACTACATGATCTAGAAGGGATTGTTGTTTAGAGGCAATCAATCGTGTATTCCAAATTGCTCCATGAGGGAGAAATTGTTGAAAGAGAAACACAATGGTGGATTGGCAGGGCATTTTGGCCATGACAAAAAATTCGAAAAGCTAAGTGAATCATATTTTTGGCCAGGCATGCGAGTAGAGGTCAAGAGGCTTGTTGAAAGGTGTCAAATTTGTCAGTATTCGAAGGGGAGGAAATAGAATGCCGGTTTTTATCAGCCATTGCCCATACCAGAGAGGCCGTGGGAAGCAATTAGCATGGATTTTATATTGGGTTTGTCAAGGACGCAGAGAGGGGTTGATTCCATCTTTGTGTTGGTGGAAAGGTTTTCAAATATGGAACATTTCATTCCATGCCAGAAGACCAGCGATGCGACGCACATCGCGAATTTGTTTTTCAAAGAGATTGTGCGACTTCATGGATTTTCGAGAGACATAGTCTCGAATAGGGATACGAAATTCATAGGGTATTTTTGGAGGACCTTATGGAAGTAGCTAGGAACTAACTTGGCATTTAGTTTAGGTTATCATCCGCAGATGGATGGATAGATAGAGGTGGTTAATAGAAGTCTGGGAGACTTGTTGAGAAGCTTGGTGATGGAGCACCATAGCAGCTGGGACAACATATTGCCACAGGCAGAGTTTGTATACAATGATTCTGTGAATCGAAGAAAAGACAAAATTCCATTTCAGGTTGTATATGGGATGCAGACAAGAGGAGTTTCTGAACTCAGGGAGTCAAAACAGACTGCGAATAGCAGTGCTAGTGCAGAAGAATTCACTGAGGCGATGAAAGAACTTCACAGTAGGGTGAAGCAGTGATTGATAGACTCAAATTAGGAGTACAAGAATAGAGAAGATCAACATCAGAGACAACTTCAGTTCAAAGTTGGTGATCTAGTTCTGGCACATTTGAGGAAGGAAAGGTTCCCAAGGGGAACATACAACAAGATGAAAATGAAGAAAATTGGGCCATACAGGGTCTTGAGTAAGTTCGGAGAGAATGCTTATGAGATTGAGTTATCGGATGGCATCGGAATATCTCCAATATTCAATGTGGTAGATTTATACCCGTACAGGGCTGATGAAGCAGAGACTGGAACTGAGGAGCCAATAATTCATTGGATGAAGCAATTACCAGTAGCAACAAAGCCACAGATGGAGTGCATATTGGATAAGCGAGTGGGTAAGAAAACCAGGCAAAAGAAGTATTTCAAGTACCTAGTCAAGTGGAAGAACCACCCAGTGGAAGATGCCAGCTGGGACATAGAAGCAGAACTACAAAAGCATGGACAGACCATGTAGGAGCTCATAGACAGGAGCCCATGAAAATTTTCAAACTAAGGAGTATGATGCAGGAGCATCGCCAACACATCAAGCGAGCCAGCGTGGAGCGGAAGACAGCTGGATAAGCTAGCACACATTTTGAAATACTTTGAAATCGTTGTGTGATCTTAAATGGTTCATTTAAGAGACGACGCACTTGTATATTGTAATGGACTTTGAGCGGATAAGCTCTCGTCCTTAGGTAGATGAGGCATTTAAAATAGTTAATGCTGGTAGATAGAATATTTAATTCTAGATTTGATAGTTTAGAGTTCAAGAGGGAAAACGGTTATAGACACCCTCATTGCATCATTGTAATATTAGCATTTAGGAGTAAGAAGAGAAGAGCAAGCAGAGAGATGTGTATAGAACACCCATGTATAGACATTTAATTAATAGAAGAAAGATTTGATTCAAATCCATGGTTATGTGTCTATTCTTTGTGTGTTGATGTTATGCTCATGAATATTTGCTTCCTGTCATACATTTTCTTTTATGTGTTGTGCATGTGATTTCATGGTTAATTTGAAGTCTGAGAGGGAGATAGAATGAGTTTCAATTGTTTCTCTGAGTGAGCCAGAAGATTCCTGCAAGGAGTGCAGTTGAATTTGTCCGCAAGGAGTGTGTGACTGCAGGGTTCAATTAGAGAAGGATTTTTTTCTCATT
>SNQJ01S0176708.1:0-10159 GCA_010110895.2 Picea sitchensis | reverse complement strand
TGGATCACTGGTTGATACCCACTAGTCAATGATTAATTCATTATTAGACCATATGCACTTCATCTCACCTAGAAATTGCTTGATTATTAATTATTGCAGCAAACACATTTGCAATGGCCTCTTTGATTCCCTGCAACAATAATCTCAATCGACTTACCATTCCTTAATTCCCAACTCTACTCATCACTCAAAGTCCAGGTGTGCTCTCTAATAAACTGCAAGTTTAGTGTTTACCTGCTTATACGCTGTGTAACCATAGGCAATATCCCATGATGGAATCTTATGCTTTGTAAAAACGTGGGGAATACCCTTTACAATTTCCCTTTGATTTTTCCACACAATAACCAACCAATCGTGTGGGGTCTGTTTAACCCATGTTAAAATCACCTTTCCACATCATCCACTCCATGCTCAATGCGTGGTGAATACTACACCCATTGCCTTTTGCACTATGAACAACTACCATAGCTTAATTCATGCATGACAAACACTTTAATACCACTGTTANTGTTTAACCCATGTTAAAATCACCTTTCCACATCATCCACTCCATGCTCAATGCGTGGTGAATACTACACCCATTGCCTTTTGCACTATGAACAACTACCATAGCTTAATTCATGCATGACAAACACTTTAATACCACTGTTAGAATGTACATGAATGAAGATCATAGTGGAATATATTTTATTAATATGATATACATATCTATGAGGATTGGATTCATCTTCCAAAAAAATTCTTTAACTCTCAATAATAATTCTTATTCACTTACAACTTTTTCATATAAATAAATAATACAAAATACCATAACCCTAAAAACAAACTAAAAAAAACTAGGTTTTTAACATAGTAAAAAATATGATATCCACCCAAGAAACAAAAAAACATGGTACATACCGAGCATCAACTTAATGAATGATGCATAATTTTCTTTATCCGTAATTTTTTGAGTGCCGAAGAGTACGATGTGGATGATGATGTTGGATGGTATAAACAAATGAACGTCAATGAATGACAATGGGCAATGGGGCATAGAAGAAAGAGATGATACCGTGGGCTGCATTGTTAGAATTGATTCGAATCAAATCATATCATCAAATATAATTAAAGATTGTGTGTCCATTTAGATACCTTGTAATTTTACTCAATTAAAATAAAAAGAATGTGAAACAAACTTGTGTACCACTCCTTGGCATGGCATAATAATTAAATGCAGCTCATTTTTCACGTAAAATAAGTGGATAAATGAAGCCAACGCATGATGAGCTTCGATACTAAACCAAAGCATGATAAGCTTTGATATTAAGCTAATGTGTGCAATTATGGAGAACATAAGAATAAGTGGATAAATATGAAGCCAAAGCATGATAAGCTTTGATATTAAAGCAATGTGTGCAATTATGGAGAAGATAAGTTCTCATTTTTATATTAATGTGAGAAATTATGGAGAAGATAAGATTTGATATTTAAATGCCCAACTCATTCCAATCTATGGAAAAACGGAAGTATGATATTACATATCACATGGGGAGGAGAAACGTTGATATGTGAATATATGAAGAGGAAATGCTTTGATATTAAATCAACATGTGAAATTAAAGTTTGATATTGAATAAATATATTATATCATGTTGTTTTTTAATATGTTTTTCAAAGTATATCATTAGGTAGGTTATTTTTCAATATCTAGATTTGAAGTGTAATTTTTTTTTTTAATGATAGTTATATCACATTTTGAGATTATAAATTTTTTTAAGAAGGTTTGTGTGGTGTTTTTAAGTTTTATTCGTGGTTGTAATAACTTTATTTAGGGTTTAAGGTCTTTATTTTTCTTCTTTAACTATAGTCAAGGTCTCGAGATCCATATTTGATGTCCAAAACTTCTTAATGAAATCTATACCTCACTTGGACACAAACAAATCCCATCTAAAGGGTCTTTGTCATGGACCTAAGAGTCTTTCCCATTTTTTTTATTTTTGTCTTCTCTAGTCACGCAACATTGCCTTTTCTTGACCACAATGGATTGACCAACTTGCGCCTACTACAACTAGACTATGCTTCTTAAATTAAAGTACATCCATAACTTTTCTTTAAGTTACAACAAGTTAGGAGCACAACTAAGTCCAACACAACCTAGTTCACTCAATAGTAGGCATACATCCAACCACAACCTTAAAATATCCCAACGATACTTATGCTTGGACAATATTATAACTTAACTAATAAAAAGAAACGTAAGGAACATAAGATCCATCCAAGTAAAGAAACCATATTACACAAGTATAGGTGGGACACAAGGTGGATGCCTTAAATTGATTTATAAGAAGAATGTTACAATATACAACAAAGGAGCAAAACCAACTACTTTCGGTTCGTTTATAGACTATATTTGCAAAAGGAAAAAGTGTTAACAAGGACTCTCAATCCCAACCCCTGAAGCAACTGTGGGCCTACCTCTTACAAGTCATGTCTTCTTCTTCTCGTCACTCAACTAGTACAATTTTTCCTACTATGCCCAACCCTAAACTTGTCACAACCACAAAACTCCCTACACTCCTTGAATGGATTTTTCTTCTTCTTATTATTTAGTGCTTTGAGGCATCCTCCTTTTTATATAATACTTTATGTGCACTTGCAAGCCCCTTCATCCTAAGGTGGAACCAAGTGTCATCTTGTCCCTTGAGTCATTCCTATTCATCTCGAGTCTACTCAACTTGTACCAAGTCGACTCAATCCATCCTAAGTTCACTCAGTCCATCCATCAGATCGATCCATTTTTCTAAGCATACTCAAGTACACTCAACTATGCCAAAGTGTCTCTAATTGCATCTAAGTCCATTTGAAGGAAACTATGATGACTAAGGGATGATTCGCCCCTTAGGTCCACATGTTTGGCTTGTACACCCATACATAGTTCTATGAGGATACTATGGGTGCAACCCATCAGTGTTGGGGTTCATGAAATGATGGAAAGACATATTGGAGATGGCTCACATTCAATTGATAAGCATAATAGAAATGGTGAATAATTGGGTGGACCATGATAGGAGGGAGACAAAGTTTCAAGTTGGTGACTTGGTCTTACTTAAGTTGGGAAGAGAGTATTCCAAGCCACCAAGTGGCATGTCTAGTGCTTTGTTGTCACAATTTGAATGACCGTTCAAGGTACTTGATAAGAATGGAAATGTCACTTACATATTGGAGTTGTCAAGCCACATAAGAGCTCACCATCCAATTTTCCACATTAGTCAATTGGCTCCTTATATAATTGATGAAGGTGATCCTAGTAGAGTGACACCATCTAGAGCTTTTGTGTTGATCATAGACACACTAGAGTTGGAAGTGGAGGAGATACTTGCACATAAGACATCCTCCTTTGGTAAAAATCAAAGGCATGCATACTTTGTTAGATGGAAATATAGACCTGAACGATAGTCACATAACTATTTTTCTTGTTGTAATTGAATTTGGTTTCTTCCAACAACTGTAGTAAATTTTATTGGTCTGCATTGTTAGCACCATGATTTTCATAGCTAAGGTTAAAGGTTTTTCAACAGTTTACAAAGTCATGCCTATTAGCATCAATATTGTTTTTAGCGCTTGGCATCATCCAACATCTCCAAGGGTCGGTTTCAAAAGGAAGTTTTATCATTTCTTATTTTCATTTCCATTTGAAACTATGCACTGCAAAAATCATTGTGCACTACAAAACTCACTGCACGCTGCAAAATCACCTGGTACACAGAAAAGTCGTATTTTATCATAACTTTTAAATGTCAATCTGTTTTCTTTTGAATTTTTGTTTGGAGATGAATAGTAATATCATTGACTTGTTGACCAAAAATCATCCTGTCCCAGTTTGTAGTTTTAAAGAAAAGTGGAAATCATCACCTATATAGAAGTTTGCAGTGAATCCTGAAATTTGGCTGCAAATGCTAACGATCTGATAAATCCGTGCTGTAGGGGGATTCCACCTGTCTAAGGAGGTTCGAATGGGTTCTCAGATAGTATTTAGATACCAAGGGACAATTTTACCTAATATTCAACTCCACTAAATCTCCATGCAATGAGTTGGCTGCAGTTGTATTTATTATAAAAGACAGTTTCCAGGAATCAAGGAATTAGTTGGATTTTCTGTTTGCCACATGTCTCTAAGGCATAGAATCTGATGCATGGAGTGGGATTAGACATACTAAAGATATTAATGATGTAATTTTGTATTAAAAGGTGGGGGGGACTCTCTTGTGGAAGGGGGAGGACTATTGTATGGGCAGAGAAAAAACTTGTTTATTTCTTTGAAGTTAATGCAAAAGTTTCCTTTTTTGAAATTTGAGATTCATCACGGTGTTTATGTTCAATATGTGTTTCTTGTATATCATTTCCATGATTATATTTTTCATCTAGCATTTTATCAGAGTAAGTGGTGGGAATTCATCCATGTTTGATGCTCCTTTCACACTGATGATGCTTGTTATGTGTAAATGGTTACTTTTACAGAATTCATATTCCTTTGATGCTTTGCTTAGTAATTAATCTTTGTGTCCTTTATTATAAAGCCGCACTAGAGATTCATCCACTGATTGATGCATGTAGTGTAGTGGTATTTCTTCTCCTTTCCATCTCTCATATCACATAATTTATTTTTTGACCATAACACCTATTTTTCCTTAAATCTACAGGAAGAAACCAAGCAGTTGTTGACTGTAAAAACATTGAAATTCAGGCCTTGAATCTATTGCCCAATGGTACCTTTTCCTTGTTTGTCCTACCAACCATTTTAAAACAAAAACAAACCTGTCCTATTGCAGAATCTGACCTCTGTGCCTTTATTGATGAAACCCTTGAGTTATTACCAGTCATTAGACATATGAGAGAGCCCTCTCTAGTTGTATACGTTATAATACAATCTAAAGTTGGTTGAAATAGCTACCTCGGGGTTTTCTTTGATACAAAACAAAGAAATTTCTGAGTGTTAACATTTTGGCATTGTTGCTGGGGAACGATTGATATTATTGTCCTTGGGAAGGATGACATTGTTTTAGTTCTAAGGTCTGAGAGAAGTAGACACTTAGACACATATTGGATGTATTTCTTCTCTAGCGACTCCACACATAAGAAAATTAGTTGGAAGGTGATTCTACTTGTAGAAGAATCTAGAGCTAAAGTTTTCATGACAACTTCATTGTTCAAAGAGATCCGGGTATGAAGAGTTTCTTGTCTTCAGAATGACAAGATTATCTTTCGATCTAGGTACTTCATCAAAGAGAACAAGGTTGGTGGCAGACCTTATTTCTTTTCAAAATTTTAGAAAATGGATTGATTTGTCTTCTAAGCATCATTGGTGTGAAGATTTTATTTCCTTGTTATTATCTTATTTGGATTCGTGTCACATCCTTAGTCAATAGGAAAAGTTATAATGTTTACAGAATCTCCTTATGGAACTTGAGATAGAAAAAGAAAAGAATGAAACGAAAACACATGAAACACTACTCGTTGATTCAAAGTAGTATAAAGTAGGATATCAGACTGCAATGGCTCACTGTTACAAGTACTATGACCTTATGCCTAAGGTTAGTACTTTGAGGTTTATTCTTCTTGTAGAAAATTAATTTTCAGCTAGCAAGCAACCTTTATGTCAAAATACAAGTGCTGTTAATTTTTTGACATAGACAATGTGAACAGTCAGAAAGAACCATTTAAAGATGATCTCATTGTTGGTGATAAGGAAGTGATAGTTGTTTATTCTCTCAAGGACCCTTTTGCAGCTCTGTTAGAATATTCAATGGAAATTAGCTATGTAATGTTTAAACATGGAAATAGTTTCATATGGTGGAATAACTTGTCCTATTTCAGTTTTGACTTTACGACTGGAGGAGCTCAAAGCAAGATGCAGTTAAGAAACCACTTACTTGACTAGCTTTAATGGAAGAATGAAATCACTTGATTTGACATTTGTTCTTAATAAATTAGGGTAGGTAGGAGTGTGAATAAGCTCGGTACTACGAGAATTTATTTCAACAATTTCCAGTTTTGATTTTCAGCATGAGTTTTCAGTTTTCGGTTTGGAGTAGTAGATTTGGCTTGGATTGTCATTGGGTTTCAAATGGATAAGGCACCTAGTCCTACTATTATTTTCTACCTCACAAAGAGGATAGCATCCCCATTGGATCCATATGTTAGCACCATGATTTTCATATCTAAGGTTACAGGTTTGTCAGTAGTTTGCAAAGTCGTGCATGTTAACACCAATATTTGTTTAGCGACTGGTATCATCCAACATCTCCAAGGGTCGGTTTCAAAAGGAAGCTTTATCATTTCTTATTTTCATTTCCATTTTCAACTGTGCACTACAAAAATCACTACACACTGCAAAACTCACTGCGCACTACAAAATTCATCGTGCACTGCAAAATCACCTAGTACACGGAAAAATCATATTTTTATCATAACTTTTAAATGTCAATATGGGTTCTTCTGAAAGTTTTTTTGGAGATGAATAGTAATATCGTTGACTTGTTGACCAAAACTTATCCTGAACCAGTTCATATTTTTGGAGAAAAGTGGAAATCATCACCTATAGGGAAGTTTGCAGTGAATCCTGAAATTGCGCTGCAAACGCTAATAGTCTGGTAAATCCGAGCTATAGGAGGGCTGTCGCCTGTCTAAGGAGGTTCGAATTGTTTTTTAGAGAGTAGTTATATACCAAGGGACACTTGTACCTAAGATTCAACTCCACTAAATCTCCATGCAATGAGATGGTTGCAGTTGCCTTTATTCTAAAAGACAGTTTCTAGGAATCAAGGAATTAGTTGGATTTTATGTTTGTCACATGTCTCTAAGTCATAGAATCTAATGCATGGAGTAGGATTCAACCTCTTAAAAATATGATTGATTTAATTTTCTATTAAAAGGGGGGGAGATTCTCTTGGGGAAGGGGGAGGACTATTACATGGGCGAAGAAAAAAACTTGTTTATTTCTTTGAAGTTAATGCAGAAGTTTCTTTTTCTGAAATTTGAGATTCATCATGGTGTTCATGTTCAGTATGTGTTTCTTGTATATCATTTCTGTGATTATTTTTTTCTACTAGCATTGTATGAGAATAAGTGGTAGGAATTCATCCATGTTTTATGCTCCTTTCACACCGATGATGCTTGTTATGTGTAAATGGTTACTTTTATAGAATTCATCTTCATTTGATGCTTTGTTTAGTAATTAATATTTGTGTACTTTATTATAAAGATGCACTGGATATTAATCCACTGATTGATTCCTGTAGTTTAGTGGGATTTCTTCTCCTTTCCATCTGTCATATCAAATCATTTAATTGCTGATCATAGCACCTATTTTTCCTTAAATCTATATGAAGAAACCAACCAGATGTTGACTATCAAAATATTGAAATTCAGGCCATGACTCCATTTTCCAATGGTACCTTTTCCTTGTTTGTCCTACCAATCATTTTAAAACAAAAACAAACATGTCCTATTGCAGAATCTAACCTTTGTGCCTTTATTGATCAAACCCTTGAGTTATTACCAGTCATTAGGCATATGAGAGAGCCCTCTATGGTTGTATAGGTCATAATACAATCTAAAGTTGGTTGAAACAGTTACCTCGGGGTTTTGTTTGATACATCCCAAAGAAATTTTTGAGTGTTAAAATGCATGAAGAAAATTCCTTAGATAATCCTCCAAAATGTAATTGATACATTTTTTTTCCCCATCAATCTGTGGATGATAACTCGATCTAATAATCATCTTGGTTCCGACAAGCCTAAATAGCTCAGTCCAAAACCATCTCCTGAACCTTATGTCTTTAACTAACACAATTCTTAATGAGAGACACTATTAATTCAAAACATTATTAAAGAACAACTTTGTAACTTCTTCTATTTCGCAAGGCATCGTCCTTGGCACAAAGATTGCATACTTGGAAAATTGGTCAACAACCACCATAATCCCATTACACCCTTGTGAAACCGGAAGTTATGTGATGAAGTCCATAGAGAAACTTTCCCAAGGTCTCTAAAGCATTGGCAAAGGCTATAGTGGACTAGCCTGCATTATGGTTTCTTCCTTGTCTTTTTCTTTTTCACACACAAGATAAGTTTGGACATATTTTTCCACTTTTCACCTCATATGTTCTCACAAGTAACCTTGTTCCAACAACACCATTGTTCTTTGCTATCCTGGGTGGAATACCCAAGGAAAATCATGAAACTCCCTCAAGAGTTCTTTTTGAAGGTTAGATGACTTAGGCACATATAAGCGATCACCAAAGTATAAAATCCCATTGTCCATAAAAAAATTCCCTTTTTTTCCTTCCTTCACCTGCTTCATGATATTCAAAGTTATGGGATCCTTGTGTAATCCATGTTTGATATATTCTTTCAAGTCTATGAGAACTTGTGCTTGACTATCCATGGGCACTAGGAACTTGTCCTCATCTAAGGATATATGTTGTTCCTTCCTACTCAAGGCATTCACTATAGTGTTCAACCCATCTAGTTGATGCTCAATGGCCATGTGAAAATATTCCAAGAATTCTTACCATCGTACGTGTCTGGGTGAAAACTTTGGTTGGGTGGCAAAGTAACTTATTGCCACATTATCCATATTAAAAAAAATGGTTTTTCTAACAAGTAGTGCCTCCATTATTTTAGGCAATGTACAACTGTGTTCCTCTTTTTCTCATGACGCAGGGTACCTCTGTTCGCAATTATGTAACTTTCTTCTCTCATAGGCCACTGGGTGACCTTCCTATGAAAAAAACCCTCCAATGGAAAAAATTGAAGCATCTATTTGCACTTAAATGACTACTCAAAGTCTAGAAACTTCAACATAGGTGCTGACATAAGTCTATTCTTTAGTTTGCAAAATGTTTCCTAGCCCTTCTCCATCCAATTCCACAAATTTTTTTTTTCAACAAGTCATTAAGTGGAGTCAAAATCTTATACTAACCTTCAACAAATATATGGTAGTAGTTAGATAAACCAAGGCCCAAATCCTTGCCTCATGAACTATTCCTAGTTTTTTCCAATCCTCAATTACACTATCTTCACAGGATCCATGTGGATGCATCCTTATCCAATCCAATGCCAACCCAAGAATGGAAATTTGGTCTTCCCAAAGACACACTTGGACTTCTTCAAGTACAATTGGTTCTAACTTGGTGCCTCAAACAATTGTACCAAATTAATCATATGGTCTTCCATGTTCTCACTGAACACCATAATGTCATCTAGGTAGACAACCATTGACTTATCCAAGAATGGTTTGAAACATTGTTCATCAAGGTGAAAAAGGTAGTTGGAGCATTGCACAAACCAATATGCATAAAAATAATTTCAAACTTCCATACATTGTCACCATGGCTATATTTTCCTCATCTCCTACTGTAATCCACACTTGGTATTATTCCTCCCTCAAGTCTAGCTTTGAGAAAACCTTGGCCTTAGCCAACTTGTCAAATAAATACACAACCAAATGTAAGGGGTATTGGTTTTTTATGGTGTTTTTTCAATTAATGATAGTCCAATAACATCCTCAACTCTTGGGTTCCCTTCTTCTTTTGGAAGAGGAATGATGCTTCATACAGTGACCTTAGAGGCTTGTTTAAACCAACATCAATAAGATTAGTTAATTTCTTCCTCAACTCTTCCAAATCGGGTCCATAAAGTTGATAGGGAGCTCTATTCAAGACCAATATGATGGTCAATCATGAATCTAGGTGGGAACACTTTAGGAAAAGAATTAGACATCTGATTTGCAAATTCTTTCAATACATTGAAAAAAGTTGGCAAAACATGCATCCCCAGTCCACCCTCATCCACTTCTATAACAATTGTTGTAAAATTTCGTGACTCTATTATCTTGGATGCCCTCTTAATGTTCAATGTATATACAATCCACACCCTTCCAGCTTGCTACCCTAATTTTGTGTGAAAAACACAAGTCTTTCTTCCACCAAGCACCACTAACTTCTCCACAAATGGTATGAAAATTGACTAAGTTCTCTTTAGAAACTCTTTCTCAAGAATGACTTCAAAGTCATCCATCTACAATTTTGTAAAGTATACATGGACCTTCCATTTGACCAAATTTTATGTGAATTGTGGATGCGACCCCAATTGTTTCCTTAGCCTTAGAATTTACC
>SNQJ01S0176706.1:0-19920 GCA_010110895.2 Picea sitchensis | reverse complement strand
AACACATATTGATGCAGATACATCACAAATTTATATAAGAATCCATATTTGCATTGACACTCAATTAAGAAATGTATTCCTATTTACATCATGCATTGCACCTATTATACATTCATAACATAACTTGAATTGGTATACATGTATCGAAATTACCAATTTTAATTTTCATGTTTAAATAATCAAATAACTATCTTTGTCGTGAGCGTATATCATGTAACATACAAATAGGTCTAGAGGTACACATCTCAATGTCTAACAAAGTCTAACTGACTCCAAACAAATGCTAAACATTGAATTATTAAGATTAGTAAACAACAATGTTCTAACTACCTAAGGTCAAAATATGGGGTGTTACACTAAGAACCGCATCCAAATGCAAACTTGGATAACATTCTTACTCTCATTAGGGAACATCCTGAGTTTCCATCCTTCATGGAAATGGGTCTAGGGATCTTCAAATAATCCTTGCTCCTTAGCACATACCAAGGTGAACCACCATTTGCTACACCATCAAATTATCCCCAAATGTGCACCAACACTTCTATCATGGAAAAAATAGCTTCTTCCTTGTTTGTCACCAATACGCCATCCATGAATGACCAACCAATGTATTTTCATGCCATTCCTCACCCTCTTACCCAAATACCATTCTTCTACCCACCACCAAGAGTTATGGCTTACCAGGTAGCAACTACACTCACACTTCCAAACATGGTGTTAGAAATGCATGCACGATATCTTGACCCCCCATCTATGGTACTAGTACCTACACTTCCACCTCAAACAAACACACAACTAGTGTATAACTCGGTCAACCCATTGATGCCACAACCCGGTCACATATCAAAGGATAAGAATACACCCACTAGGGGTAAGAAGAAAAATTTTAGGGGCAATACTCAGATCACACCTTGAGTACCCCTCCTTGTGCACTATGGGAAGCACCTGTCACCCGATAAACTTGTGCCACACTCTTCTGTAATTAAGGAACCTCATCCATCTACCAAATGAAGCACATTTTTTTCTTATCCCTCCCATATGGATGTCTCTAAAACCTACACAGGATTCCACCAATACCTGTAATAAAACATTGCGTACACATTATCCTTGTGCTATATGTTCATAATATGGCCACTACACCCATCATTGGCCCAACCTCCCACATTTTCTGGAGACATTAGATGTAGTCTGCCAAACAAATCTTCCAGTGCTCAACCATTTGACATCACAATCGACATCGGTATATGAGTCCCCTATCTCCAATATTTACGTCCACCTTAGTGAACGCATGAAATAGTTTCCCATGTGCATTGTGCAATTAATTGGATCATTTCACCCACATGTGTCCACTAATCATTGCATATCGAACTTGTCACATGACCACCATCCAATATCTTCGGGAATCCTTCCATGTAATGAATTCCTTTAACATTATAGCCACCCCCCAAGCCTCCCCTAACTCTCCTACATAGGAGAAGGGACCACCACCTTCTTCCCCTCCAACCTCCTTGGTACATCCACGATAAGAGAAATCCTCTTCTACCCCACCCAATTCCTCGGTCAATGAGTGGCAATAAATCCCTCTTGGATAACATGTCACACACAAGTGTGTGCACATATTCTATGTTTCGTCAATAGTAGGTTCAATACCTTCAATCAACCAATCGTCACATGTTGGTATCAATGCCCGCCTGCCATCATCGAGCAAGTTTACAAACAACGTAGGGTCAAAGGCTCACTCTATTTGGACAATCTTGATATATGTCAGTTCCTTAGCAGCTAACACTACATCACACTCATGTGATATTTATGGAACCAAAATTCCAACCAAGCCCATTCATGCCTCTCAAAGGTCCTTCCTTTACCTTTGTGCTTCTTCCACTCAAATGAAAAAATTATAGAGGAAATGATGGCACCTAACTACCCCTAGGACACAATGCACCATCAATCCTTATTCCTCCCTCGTGATTCTTTTGAATCTACCACCACATCTAATATTTTTATGGTTGAAACCAAAGAATTCATTCCTCCTAGGCACACCGATTGGTTCAAAATCTCAATCCCTACCCCCAACGCTTTTGAATTAGGCGACATGGCCAACATTTCCCCAACTATCAAAGTGGAAATTTCCATCAAACCAAGCATCATTGAAGACAGTATCCTTGGTTCCACATGCTCCCCAGAAGATGCCCTTGCATATAAGGCTCTTTTTCAAGAGTTTTGGGACATCTTTACCTAGTCATGCACCAAAATTCTTGGTCTTGACCCTGAGATTGTTGAACATTGTATAGACAGATTGAATGATGGTGTTCATGTTCATCAATAGCAGTGGCCTCTTCACCCATCCAAAGTGATGGGCATCAAAGTGGAAATTGATAAGCTTCACAAAGTTGGTTTCATCTACCCCATTCCATACACTCCCTAGGTCTCTAACCCTATCCATGTCAACAAAAAATAGGGCATCATTCATGTTTGGAGAGACTTTAGGGACTTGAATCAAGCTTTCCCCAAAGACAACTTCTCGAATCCCTTCATCGATTAAGCAATCGTTTCATGTGTCGGGCATGAATTCATTTCCCTCATGGATGGATTCTAAGTGTATAATTAGATCTAGATACATCACATGGATCAATCCAAAACCGATTTCACTGCATGGTGCGATATTTTTTCATACCGCCTCATGCCTTTTGGTCTCAAAAATTCCAGAGCTACCTTCCAACAGGAAATGGCTTATGTATTCCATGACCTTTCCCATCTCATCCTAACTTGCTTTGGATAACCTAATGGCATGATCCTAGAAGTGATCCCAACATCTAGAAGATCTTTGCATTATATTTGAGAGATGTCTAAAATTACCCACGTTGGTAGAGCTATAAATCGCGATGTTTACATCGCAGCCAATCATTTTCTTGGATTCATTGTATCCCAACAAGGAACCATGTTTGAACCCCTTAAGGTCCAATAAAATAGTGAATTCCCTCCTCCTAAGAAATTTCACCATCTGCAAAGTCTACAAGGAAAGGCTAATTTCTTGTGTCACCTTGTCCCTAATTATGCCACTTGTGCACACAACTTCATACACCTCTTAATTTAATACATCCATTTTCAATGGGATGACTAGGATCAACAAAATTTTGAGGCATTTAAAGCTTCTCTCTCACAATCCCCCTTGATTGATCCCCCTGAATTCAACAAAGATTACATTCGATACCTTTTAGCTTCTAAGGTGTCATTCACATGATTCTTATTCCATCAAGGGGATGATGAGAGAGCGCCATTTATTACATAAGTAAAAATCTATCAAGGTCCCATTGAATACCAATCATGAGGAGAATTTGTCCCTTTCCATGGTTCACGCAATCCAAAATCTATTCCATCACATCATGCTATGAACAACAAAAGTCATTGCAAATTCTAACCCTATGCAATACTTACTAAGTAGATGAAAAATCAATGGGAAATTTTCTCGATTGGATCATAATTCTCAAAGAATTAAATATAGAGTTCAAATACTCTTAAAAGTAAGAAGGCACTCATCCTCATTGAAGTCATCCTTGATTTACCATCCAACATCAAGGACCCACCAGTAAATGAGAACTCCCTCGATGAACACATGTTTTCACTCTTATCTGATGAAATTTGGGTATTATGTTTCATATGTGCAAGTACTTATCAGGAGGGTCTCTCTATCTCTCGCATCAACATGGAAAGGCCATTTGTCCTACCCCATCAGGAATATACTTCTTCAAACTAGTTGTTGTACGGTAGGATATACCAATGCCACAACAACACACAACAAAACCCTAACTACTCGACCTTTTAGCAACACACGTATTGAAGGATAAAAGTCTCACGAGGTGAAATGGAAGGTGGTTTTGCAACACTTATGTGTCTGGCAACCAGAGACTGCTAGCTCTGTGATTACAACATAGCAAACCTGAAGCATGGGTCACCCATCAATATACATTCATATTATGCTTGTGAGGAGTCTGAGCATGCAGCGATATTCATTTTAGTTCACAAGATGTTTGACTTAGCAGTAGTAAAGTAGATCAGACCTGTAGATTAGCACTAATCATCTTCACACACATCATATCTAGCATACATACAAATCTCGGAAGCACAAAGCATGAGATATATCTATCTAATGTCATCTAAGCACTTAGCAATGCACAACAACTAAGAATAAACCTGAAAGCATAGCACCACGACTGTTCGTGGTTCACCCCCACCCTAGGGCTTCGTCCACCAACTCTTCCTTTTGTTAGTTTCAGTCAATCAAGTTATAACATAGAGCTATCAAAACCCTCCATGGGGCCGGAGATCTGCCTTTCGCGGATCCTCCTTCCCACAGAAATAGATCTGTACGAGCCTCCCTTCTGATCCTTTCGGCGCACAACCACGTGCATAACTCACATAAGTCAATCACATAGATGCCGAAATATAGCGCAGCTTCCTAGTCTCTTCTTGCATAGCCTAGCTACTTATTTATATATTACAAAAAGTGGGCCTAAGTAGGTAAACCCAGGGCCGACATCCAACCTAGATTACATTATTCAAAGAGCAAAAGGACCCAGTGGGCGAGATCCCGTGATCTATGCTTCATCTTGCGCTCCTTCTTTGATAGGCTGTCGAAGTCCCAAAAAGTGTTCAAACACGACCAACGTTTCCTTAAAAATTGGTTGAGGGCCAACATGTCCCCAACACTTAATTGTGACTCGTCCTGAGTCATTCTGGTCTGGGTAGCTTTGCTTCTAAAGCCTCAATCTTGGCTTGAGATGTGACATATATTGCAAGCACTTCTTGGTGAACTCCTAGATGAGTGTGACATTCTTCCATTTACCCCAAGTTTCTCTCTTGAATTCATGAACTGTTCCAACTCTGTTCCTTGGTTCTCAATCTCTATAAATGATTAGCATGCCTTATCCTGAAAAGGTTGAATTTGTTGAGTTACTTCCATGACCTTTCGGATCATGGATCTATTGTTGTGTGATGCGCTACTCATGAGATCGCTTCATTTTCTCTATGGGTGATAGGACCTTGACCACAGCTTCTTGTGGGTGCCGCCTCTAAAATTTGCGACTCCAATTTATGCAGATGCGGATTTTTTGGTTGGGTATCTCATGTATCGTACATACGCTGTAATTGTTTGCATTCCTCCTTTGAGTGATTTAATCCTTTCCTCTTTATTACTCGAGACAATTATTTCTCGTTGGTGCTTACTCTTCGTTTGGAGTTTGTGGTATGGTCTGAATCTCTAAATCTATGACTCTTTGTTGAAGTTGTTGAATAACCCGGCAAAGCTACATCATAGCGTTCCTAAGGGGTTCTTCTTCTTTCTTCTCTAAACCATTCATAGAGAGAAATGCTATGTTGATTGCTTCTTCAATCCTGATCTGCTTCGTGAGTAGTTTCTCTTTCTCTTTTTGGATGTTCGCTCTGTCTTCTTCAAATGTTGCTTGAAGAGCATCCTTCTCTTGTTTTGCAGCTCGGCGTTGCTGGGTAGTTTCCTCTTAATGCTTTCTTTAAAGGTTTGGGTGCTTTGCATGGTTTCTTCTGTGCTTTCCAGTGTTCTTCCAAGGTGGGAAGTTTTAATGTTTATGCCATTATTATAGTTCTTTGCATTTCAATAGATAAAGGCATCATAAAGAACAATATCCTTGAGAAATACATTCACAAGAGACCGCGACATTTATCTAGGGAAACCCTCTAGGGGGAAAACCAGTAAAAACTTCCTTATCATAAGTAAGCATACAATGTTCAAGGATAACTCAAACCAATACGGATAGTCCTCTCTCTCTCGAGATAAGCCACTCTTCTTCTCCTCTCTCCAATGGTAATTGAAACGCCTCATAAGAGAATATGAGCAAAGTGAGTTGTGTGTTCGAAGTGAGGTGTTAGCCTATTATTTATACAAGACTAGCACATGTGAAGGTCACAACTGGAAGGGCCGACCACTCACTCTGGGAGGGTAAACCCAACTTTAATTAGTGCAGGTCTTCATAATCAGCATTCCAGATGAAACATTAAACCCTTTATAATTGTCCAGATGACCAATCCATGAGAGTTGGTCCTTCTATACAATCGGAGCATGATTAATCCACAATGGGGATTAATCTGAATATAAAATAAGAATAAGAATAAGAATACTCTTTCGGTTACATTATTTCAACCTCCCCCCTTAACAAGAAGGGAGGTGTTGCTTCAGCATCATTGGGTGAGGAGGGTTTGCATCATGTCGGTGGCGCTCCGGAGGATAGTATCGTCGATATCATCTTGAGCAATTGTCTAGCACATTTACGTTTCATCGGAAGTTTTCTTCATCAATGACATCATCATTCACCGAAGAATGCCATCATCATCACGCATCAAAGTATGTATCCGATTAAAAGTGATACTCATCCACGTACTAGGTTGGCACATCCACGGTGCCTGCGGATCAATGTCCACGAGGTTAAGTTGGTAGCTCGATGGCGGTCCGCATCTTACTTTCGTCTAATAACAAGGTTGAAATGAGAATCATCTTCTTCGTCTAACAACTAGTTGAGCGGAATACATCATCATCTGCATTTTACATCTAACGTTAGGTCGAGGCGGGGAATCATCATCTTAACTACGTCTAACGATAGAATTAGAAGCATGGAACACATCAACATTTCGCTTCACGTCTAACAACGAGGAATTGAGCGAGGCATCATCTGCTTTATGTCTAACAACGAGGGCCGAAGCAAGGAATCATCTTTCTTCGATCTGGCGGGTCGGGAAACGAGGAACCTGCAATCGCGGATTTCGTCTAATGAGGTGACGATGACTCATCTTGCTTCCGATCAATAAGCGAGTCGGAAGAAAGGAACACCGCGGCGTGTCGCGCTACGTCTATGACGGAGTGAAGCGGCAAATATCTTGTACATCCGCGGTGAGGTGGAAACAGGAACCTGCAGGTCATGCTACGTCTTGGTGAGGTCGGAAACAATGACTCATCTTGCTTTACATCTAACAAGGTGGTAAAGGAACATAAAGCGTCATCTTTCTTTACTTCTAACACCGAGGTCAAAAGCAATGACTCATCTTTCTTTACATCTAGCAATGAGTGAAGCAAGGAATAAATATATATATATACTCCACACTTCGGGGGTCCTTTGGTTCTCAAACTTATCTCGAAAGTGTTCAAACTTTACGAGATAGAGGTTTGGTCAACCATTGACAACTTGTTCATCCACATGCTAGCGATAGACTTCAAGGCTCCTCTTTTATTTTCACTGCCTTGAGGATGAAATGATAGCCAGTTCTATATTGCTTTGGCGTAGAGTGGAGATACAAGATTCTGCAATCATCTTTATCAAAGCTCACAGTTCTCACATGAGAATCACGGTTGCTCTCATATCCAGTCAAATAGGCCTGTCAACAAATCTCGAAGCCATATAGCTTGACTAGCGAGAATATCGCGGCAATGTATCTTACTTCTACCGTGTCGAGAGCAATACTTGTTTGATTCCTACTCTTCCATGAGATTATAGTTGATCCCAAACTAAAGCGGCATCCAGTGCTTTTTTGTGCTGCCTTCCTTCCCAATCTGCATCAATATATCCACTCAATGTGAAGTCATGATCTCCATCGCCGTGAGACCATAATCCATTGTACCTTTAAGGTACCTCATCGGAAATGTTTCTGCCGGACACTGGTGAACAAATGCGGGCTCTATGAAGAAAGCCCGACTCAAAGGTGTTAGCGCACCAAAACGGATATGCGATGCAGTGTTAGATCATGTACATGTTGATGGCCGTCATAAAATGCGGTGTGGCATCTATAAATCGGTGGAAGTGTCGACCGTGACGACTTACGGCTTCATGTGTGTATTCATGGGCTTGTATTCTAACATGTCAAATCTCTTAAAGATTTAAATTATTATCCTTGGTTAAGGAAGATTCTTTTTGGACTCGCCATACCTCAAGACCTAGAAGTAATGCATTAGACCAAGTTCTTTCATTTCAAATACGCAACAAGTCTCTACATTTGCATTCCAGCGATGAGCTTTTTCTCTAGTTAGAAATAAGTCATTCACATACGGTAATAGTATTACTAGTTCGGTATCCATAATTTTTGAAGTAGACATTTGATTTCTGCTTTACTCTTGGTAAAAGCCAAACTCATCGAAAATGTCTGCTCTTGAAGCCATACCAAACAGGGAGCTTGAGTTCAATCAAATTATAAGGATTTCTTGATCAGGACATGAGACTTTCCTGACCAACCTCAAATCCTTATAGGGTTGCTCTATATACACTTCCTCTTTGATAACACCATTCCGGAAAGATGTCTTCACATCCATACGTTGTAGCTTCCATTTCATCTTCGGCAGCCAAAGGTATAATGGTTCTAATTAGAGTGTATCGGCCCACGGAGGCCGAATGTATCTTCATAGTCAATACATTCCTTTTTGGGAATCCTGGCGATAGTCTGCTTTATATTTTTCAATACTTCCATGTGACATGTTTTATTTGAAGAGCCATTTTGATGATACCCACATCCTTACTTTAGTGCAGGAACTATTTCCCATAAATCATTCTTTATTATTATGGATTGGTATTCCTGCATCATGGCATCTTCCCATTCAACTATACGGATATGGCCTCTTCAAGCATGTGGGTTCTTCATCAAATAGATTGCACATCAAAGGCGTATGTGCGGAGAATGGCTTTGGTCTTTTCCACCTGTCTTGTGGTTCCTTCACGGAACCACCATGCTTCTCTCCATCTTGTATAATCTCCTTTAAATGGCTTTATTTTATGGAAGATCGTCATTTGAGGGAGGTTCCTAGAGTTGCGGAACTAGTGAGGGAAGTCATGGGAATTTATGACTTCCCTTACATGTTCTGCGACTATGGGAACTTCCCTCCACGGATGCTGTAGTCACGGGATTCGAGGTTCCTCTTCATATACTTCTTCAATTTGGCATCTTCTTGATTTATTATGTGCTACTTCTTCATCAATGGTCACATCCATGCTAATTTAAATGTGGTGGTGACCAGGTATGCAGATTTAGCGGGGGACTTGGAGACCCCATTGTCCAACAAATATTCCCTTCTTCAGGAGGGCTCCAACTTGTTTCTTCTCTTTTTTTTTAGGTATATGAATAAGCAATAGATAGCCAAATATTTTTGAGATGTCTTACCTCGTGCTTCTTTCCGGTGAACATCTTATGGTGTCTTGAGCCCAAACATGGGATAGTGGTTACGCACATAAGCGGTTGTCAATGTTACTTCGCCCGCAATCGCCATCTTGATCTTCTGACTTCTAGCATGGATTCACGTTCTTTATTCAGTTACCATTTGTTGGGGATCCAACATCTTTCTTGAGAAGTTCTTGAGCTCTTAGAGGTATATTCTCCCCTTCATTATATCACATCGAGGTATCTTAATCTTCATTACATAAGGGTTCTCTTATCAGGCTTTGAATTCCTTGATCTTGATGAACCTTGAATATATCCCTAGGTCTTTACGAGAATAATCATTAATGGGCATTTTGTAGTATACATACCGTGGCGGAGGATGATGGCATTGGGCCACCACACATGCGAATGGATGAGTTATGGGACTCCTTTGTCTTGTTGTCCCTCTTGAGGAAGCGGGTTCTTGATGTTCTTCCTTGCATCTGCATATGCCTTCATGGTCTACAGGTTACAGTAAACCTGGCGGCTTTGCATATGTATGGAAGGTAAGCGCCTTGTAGTTGATGTGAGCCTAATCTTCTAGAGTTCACATGGATTCTTCTATAACGTGATGGGTCATGAGTAACCAGGTGACCCTTCTTCATCTCCATTGATGAGTTGCTTCATTTATGATCTCTCCTTTAACCACGTTACTTATACAACGATAACCGTATAACGTTGCCTTCAGCATGTGACCTGGAGCAAGGTCAACAAAACAACAAAGCAGAATAATATCCTTCTAATAATATAGAGGAATAGCACGAACAATCGTATCCACAATGGCTAGAGCTATCACTTATAATTATCAAAAGATTAAAGGTAAGAATACAATACAAAAATGAGGTAAACACTCTCATAATGTTGTGACCAAACATTCTTCAATGGAAACACAGGAACTAACACGAGGGTTCTCCTATAGAGGAGTTGTTAGTCATGTCAGAGAGTGTTTACATCTATATTCTCACATGCTATCAAGTATAATGCTCTACGACGATTATATCTCAACTATAGTCATCGACTTGTCATGTGTACCTTTGGATCTTGATTAGTGCGGCTTACGGAGCCTTGTCTCTCCTCGAGAGTGGAGTGCTTGCTTTTTATTCGAGATCTCCTTCTCAAGAATGAGTGCTTCCTTCAACCTATCACATTTGTACTATAAGACAATGCACTATCTTGACAAAAGGTTAGGTTAGAGGATAATCTCTGTGATCAAATTTTAATTCTCCTAATATTTGATCATATCTTCAACATGCAACATTGATTACGATAATGTCATGACAAATAGATGTATATCGAGAATATCCACAGGTTGCATCGGTCCTCAGGTATGTTGGATCTTGAGATCCTTCTTGATCTGTGGCAAGAGATCCCTTTTCCTATAAATACTCTTTAGGGTTTAGCCATTAAACATATGTAAATTACATACCTCACGACATTTGGGTAGAGTAGCTCCATCTGGTAGTAGTGGTAATTATTACCAAAAACTTCAAAGGTGATTACCAGAAATTTGGTTCTCACGGTACATGGCTGCCAGCTAGTCTTTATAGCGGATTACAGAATGACAAGCAAGCTGCAATTGCAACAGGGTTTTATGAAACCTTAATTTTTGAGCTTGAATTTTGAAATTTTGGTCCAAGGGATATATGCGCTGAGCTAAGGCAAGTTAGTTGGTGGAGTCGATTTGAAAATCCAGCTTTTACCCCTCCAAACTTGATGCGGTTCTAGGCTGGTGCTTCTTGTGCTGCGGTTTTACGGGTTTCTGGTACTTCCCTTGAAACTAGGGTTTCACTTTCACAGGAAGATATAGCCGAAAGGTGCACTCTAAGTGCCAAAATAATACTTGGGGGAGGGCACAACTTTATAAGAGGAGTTGAGTGAAATACTCACTTTGCAAAACCAATTTTGCGTGTAGGTAATTAAAGTTTTTCCTCTTACCAGGTGTGCTTCCCTTGAGGGTTATTTTGAAACCATGTTAATATTTATGCCCATTATTATAGTTCTTTTTGCATTTTAATGGATAAGAGCATCATAAGAACAAGATCGAAATACATTCACAAAGACACAACATTTATCACAGGAAACCCTCTGGGGAAAGCCAACAAAAACTTCCTTATCATGATATCTTATCTGATGTTCAAGGAAGATAACTCAAATAATACAGGATAGTCCTCTCCAATAGATCATGCTCTTCTTCTCCTCTCCATGATGATGCGACACTCATAAGTTAATGAGTAAGTGAGTTGTGTGTGTTTGAAGTGAGAGCTAGCCTCTTATTTATAAAAAGACTGGCACGTGTGAAAGGTCTGGCTGGTAGGTCCAACCTCTCCTCTGGTAAACCACCTTTAATTAATTATGGAACCTTCCATAATAATTTAATGGAACCCGACTTCTTATTCTTCCTTTATAATTGTCAGAATGACCAATCCATAAAAAGGGATTTGGTCATATACAATTACCGACGAAATTAATCCACAATGAGGATTAATCCTATGAATAAATAACAATAATAAAGAATAGAGAATACTCTTCTGAGTTACATTATTTCCAGCAGTGACCAATCTTGCGAAGTTAGTGGTTCATCTCCTCTTAGGTTGTTCCTTACGGCTGAGCATTTAGGCTGGCTAGTGAAGTGCCCAGTGATCAATACTCCTTGGAGCTAGCTCTCAATTACGTTATTACATTGCATCTTTCTTTGGCTTCCTTCTTTTTCTGTCTATTGAGGATTTGGAGGTGAGGCAGGTGCCATCGGTCCTTGTGGCTATATATAAGCCGTCTTATTGAAGTTCCATAGGTCGTCGTTCTAATATCACCGTAGCTCCCATTACGTAAGTTTCTTTCTAGATGTTAAATGGTACTCCTATAACTTTTCAATCTTCACCCTCTCTTTTTATTTAGCTTTCTAGCCTTCTTCCCGATGATCTTCCAGCTCGATCTATCTTTTTTCGTTATGATTCCTATTTTCCTTTGACATAGTTACTTAGCCTTTGTTGAGGTTCTTTCTTAGGGTTGAGGTATAACATCTCTTCTTTATATGAGATACAAACTTCAGTCTTCTGTGAGTCCTATGGCATTCTTTAAACACGACAGTGAGGTCGAGGTGTGATTAGCTTCGATTTGTTCTCCTATTTTTCAATCAATTGTGTGGTCCTTTTGGCCATGAAGTCTTTTAACTCTTTCTTATGTTGTTCTAAAACCTTTTTTCTTCCTTCTTTACGGCAGTCTCTTCCAATCCAAGGATTTCCAAGTAACGCATAGTAAATGGGGTGATGTCCTCAATAAGTTGATAATCTCAAAATCTTCCTCATCGAAGTTCCATGAGCATTAGATGAATGTTGGTGGCTACATAGGTTACAGGTTTCCCTAAGATAACCCTATTCCACACTTTCGGTGAAGGGTCATAGGGCCTCTATAGCATTTCCCCAAGTTCTTCTGTCATAACATTCTGTGTTTCCTCCTTCAAAACCACAGTCAATGTCAAAGTCTCACATTATTCTTACCTCGATGCATTATTTCTCGTTAAAGACCTCTAATAATCTAACATATCGGTGATCATCGAAGGTGTCTTTCATCTGTAGTAATATCTTATGCGATTCTCTTTGGGGTTACGCTATTTTGGATGCACTTAGGGGTTTTCTTATTTGATTCATGCCTTCAATTTAGCTTAATCATTCGAGGGCAATACAGCATAGTGGTCCAAAGATTTCTTGTGTGAGAGACAACTAGGCATTCACGGAGCATTCCTTGTAGAATGTCTCGGTCTTATGCAATTATGTGGAAGGTTAATCCTCTCTTTCTTTTAAATGATCCTTGCTTTTATATCTGCCTTTTCAGTCCCTTTGATAAGCTAGCCACAAAAATTCGAGGATCTTGCATACTTTTAGTCCAAACATTCTTTCTAGCCATAGGTGTAACATATATATCTTTATACTTATCAGTTTATTCATATCAAGCTTTCTTTCTGGCTATTAAGGGCCTAGTTTCCAAACTAAGACAGACTCATTAAACATAGCTAGATCCATACTTTTAGAAACAAAATTTCCACTTAATCGGCTTTGGAGCACAGATTTAGGATCTAAGAACTTGTAACTATTCTTACCTTTATCGGTACTAAGCTTACAAATCTTACCTTTTTCCATGGATCTTGACTTTTACCTTTCTTAGAGGCACCAAGATTCGGATCTTACTTCTTTTCTTGGATATGAACTTCTTTTTTTTCATCAGGCTTTTCAAATCCATTAAAATACTACCTGGGGTGCGAGATCCGCCACAGGCTTCCGCGGTTTCTAGATCGAATCTTTTAGAAGATTTTCTTTCGCAATTCCAGCCGATGCGGTTTGGATCTCGGCGGAACATTTTTTGCAGCGCGAGGGGCGAGTTCAAGCAGCTACAGCAACGCAAAACCTAGCTTCTAAGATCGCTTCCGGCCAGCACCCTCTGAAGCGGATGAAATTCTGGTCAGGAAGGGTGGTTGCAAGAGACTTCGGGTGTTTGGCTTAGGCTGGGACAAATACGTGATTACAACCGCCACCAAGCCTTTCGGCATAGGTCACCCATCAATATACATTCCTTATTATACTTCAAATAAAGTACAGAGCATCATAGTATTCATTTAGATCTAAGATATTTCATCACCCCTTAGCGATAAAAGTGGAGTAGGACCTATAGATCAGCACTAAAGCATCTTCACACATGGATCTAGCATACATGCATCTTCGGGCTTTCAAAGCATGAATAGATCTATCTAATCTCATCTAAGCACTTAGCAATGCACAACATCTAAGAATAAGCACAAAGCATAGCACCGCGGTATTTGTGTGGTTCACCCCACCACAAGGTCTCTCGATCCATATCTTCTTCTTTATTAAAATTGCCGATCAATTGAGTTCTGGCCAGGCTATCAAAACTTACTCCAGCATGGGGCGGGGATATCTATCTTTGGCACCTCTCGGTCCTCCTTCATAGTAGATGCTTGAGCCTCATGTTTGTGCACTCAACACTTCGCGCTTGCACCGACTCGCAAGTCAATCGCATAGATGCCAATCTAGCACTTAGCTTCTAGTCACCTCTCTCTTTACATTTCCTAGATACTTATTTATATCAATATTACAAAGTGGGCCCTGATTGTGGGTAATTCCACGGGCCGACATCCCTTTCTGTTACGTATCCAAAAACACAAAAGAACCCAAAGTGGGCGGATCCCTTGATCTCTACTTCATCTTCTTCCTTTGGTGTTGAAGTCCAAAATGGTTAAATATGACCAAGTATCTCCCAAACTTGGTCAAGGGCCAGCTGCCTAGCATGTTAATCACTCCTTTAAGCTCATAGCATTCCCCGATGTCCCCTCCCCTACGCCTCCCCCTCAACATATGCCTCTGATTTCCTTTCCTAGTTAACCACGACAACTTTCACCAGTTTCACATATATTGTTGTTTGCTAAACGACGGTTGTCTGGACATTCATGGTGGAGTTTGTGAATAGTTTTGACTGGAGAATGAACCTCATACTTCTCATTATCTTTCTAACTATTACCCACATACTTATGGCTACTCACATGTTTCATGGTGGATTCTATTGAATGTGTTTCCAAATTTTCATTGGCCTCTTATCTCCCTCAAGATAAATCGACATTTTCATCTTCCTTAACACCTAATGCTTCACGCTCATGTGATATTTATGGAACCAAAATTTGCCAAACAAGCCCATTCATGCCTCTAAAAGGTCCTTCCTTTCACCTTTGTGCTTCTTCCACTTGGATGAAAACATTCTAGAGGAAATGATGGCACCTAATTACCCCTAGGACACTATCAACCATCGATCCTTATTCCTCCCTCATGATTATTTTCAATCTACCACCATATCTAATAGTTTTGTGGTTGAAACCAAAGAATTCATTCCTCCTAGGAACATTGATTGGTTCAAAATCTCAATCCCTACCCCCAACACTTTTGAATAAGGAGGTGTAGCCAACTTGTTTCCCCAACTATCAAAGTGGACATTTCCATCAAAATAAGCATCATCGAAGACATTATCCTCGATTCCACATGCTCCCCAGAAGAACTCCTTGCATATAAGGCTCTTTTTCAAGATTTTCGGGACATCTTTACTTAGTTATACATCAAAATGCTTGGTCTTGAACCTGATATTGTCGAACATTGTATCGGCACATGGACTAATGTTGTTCATGTTCATCAATATCAATGGCCTCTTCACCCATCCAAAGTGACGGGAATCAAATTGGAAATTGATAAGCTTCAAAATGATTGGTTCAAAATCTCAATCCCTACCCCCAACACTTTTGAATAAGGAGACATGGCCAACATTTCCCCAACTATCAAAGTGGACATTTCCATCAAAATAAGCATCATCGAAGACATTATCCTCGATTCCACATGCTCCCCAGAAGAACTCCTTGCATATAAGGCTCTTTTTCAAGAGTTTCAGGACATCTTTACCTAGTCATACATCAAAATGCTTGGTCTTGAACCTGAGATTGTCGAACATTGTATCGACCCATGGACTAATGTTGTTCATGTTCATCAATATCAATGGCCTCTTCACCCATCCAAAGTGACGGGAATCAAATTGGAAATTGATAAGCTTCAAAAAGTTGGTTTCATCTACCCCATTGCATACACTTCCTAGGTCTCTAACCCTATCCATGTCAACAAAAAATAGGGCACCATCCACATTTGGAGATACTTTAGGGACTTGAATCAACCTTTCCTCAAAGAAAACTTCTCAACTCCCTTCATCGATTAAGTGATCGTTGCATGTGTCGGGAATGAATTCCTTTCCCTCGTGGATGGATTCTGAGAGTATAATTAGATACAGATACATCACATGGATAAATCCAAAACTGCTTTCACTACACGGTGGGGTAGTTTTGCATACTGCCTCATGCCTTTTCGTCTCAAAAATTCCAGATCTACCTTCCAGTAGGTGATGGCTTATGTCTTCCATGACCTTTCCCATCTCATCCTAGCTTGCTTTGGATAACCTAATGGCATGGTCCGAGAAGTGATCCCAACATCTAGAATATATTTGCATTATATTTTGGAGATGTCGAAAGTACACGATTTGTTGGAAACCCCCTCAAATGCATTTTTTACGTCATAGCGAATAATTTTCTCAGATTCATTGTATCCCAGCAAAGAATCATGGTTGACCCCCTAAAGGTCCAAGAAAATAGTGAATTCCCTCCTCCTAAGAAATTTCACCATCTACAAAGTCTACAAGGAAAGGATAATTTCTTGTGTCGCCTTGTCCCTAATTATGCCACTTGTGCACACAACTTCTTACGCCTCTCAATTTAATACATCCATTTTCAATGGGATGACTAGGATCAACAAAATTTTAAGGCATTTAAATATTCTCTCTCACAATCCCCCTTGACCGATCCCCCTGACTTCAACAAAGATTACATTCTATACCTTTTAGCTTCTAAGGTGTCAGTCGCAGGATGTCTATTCCATCAAGGGGATGACGAGAGAGAGAACACCATTTATTACATAAGTAAAAATATATCAAGGCCCCCATTGAATACCAATCATGAGGAGAAGTTGTCCCTTTCCATGGTTCACACAATCCAAAATCTATGCCATCACATCATGTTACGAACAACAAAAGTCGTTGCAAACTCTAACCTTATGCAATACTTACTTAGTTAGTGAAAAAACAATAGGAAACTTTATCCATGGATCATAATTCTCAAAGAATTAAATCTAGAGTTCAATACTCCCAGAAGTAGGAAGGCACTCATCCTCATCAAGTTCATCACTGATTTACCGTCCAATATCAAGGACCCACTAGTAAATGAGAACACTCTCAATGAACACATGTTTCCACTCTCATCTGATGACCCTTGGTATGGCAATATTCTCACCTAACTTTGAACACAAAATTTAACTCACTGCCACTCTTGTATTTTATTCTGGTTTCCTTATTACATTACTTGCTATCAAGTATTTTCACTTTGGGTATTCATTTTCATGTGTGCAATTACTTATCAAGAGGCTCTCTTTGTCTCTCGCATCAACATGGCAGGGCCATTTATCCTGCCCCTTCAGGAATATACTTCTTCAAACTAGCATGTTAATCACTCTCTTTAAGCTCATGTCATTCCCCAATGTTACCCTCACATATGCCTCTAGGATTTTCTTTCCTGGTTATACAACAACTTCACCTAGTTTCACATATATTCAATTATTGTTAACCAGTAGTCTATATATTCAATTATTGTTAACCAGTAGTCTTTCACCCCCATGGATCATCTTGGTTTTTAGCACCCCTTGCAAATAAACACCCATGTTGTTTATTACCATAGGATGAGAGTCTGAATAGTTTTCATCTCAGAGAATGAACCTCATACTTCTCATTATCTTTCTAACTCATGCCCACATACTTCTAGCTACTCACATGTTTTATGGTGGATTCTATTGAATGTGTTTCCAAATTTTCATTGGCCTCTTATCTCCCTCGAGATCAATAGACTGTCTACATTCCAACTCATCATTTCACCTCCCTTTATACCTACCCAACCAAGGGGCTCCTCCCCCCATTTACTTTCACTACTCTCACCTCCCAATGCTAATACGTTTGATCACTCGAGCACCCATCTCTTTGTTTGTACATTCATCCCAATTATTTTTTCATTCATTAGTAATTGTACAAAGCACATCGTTTACAAGAATAAAGTATACCCATTCCATCACACCCGATGGCTTCACTTCGCCCAACAGCAATCCTAGTTTCCCTTGGTCAAAGCATGCACACTGAGTCACCTATGTCTGTACAATTTGTGTTGTTTGCATCACCTCATGTATCCTAGTACCCTTCACTGTGATCCCTAAGAGTTACTACCCTCAAACTACCTAATCATTTGCATTCACTATATCCTCAGTCTCAATTTGACAAACATTCACCATATTTGATTATCCCCTTGACCTTGGATCACTTTTTCATTCAGTTGGTCGTTTGACTTCTGCCATTGCTAGTCGTCGATAATTCTCTTCCCAAGTGAAGTATTGAGTCTCATTTCTCACTAACCTCATCCATACTTATCAAAAATTCATCCCCGTTGCAAATTGGTCTTTGGAACATCTTCAGTTGATTTCAAGGAGCATATTGTCCTTTACAATCACGTATTCATTCCTATCAACGTCGACTTCCACTTTTCTAGGAATGTTGCATTATCTTGGTTCACATATGAATGGTGAACCCCGAATGGGATGGAGAGACCTATCATCGCTCTTTCTTTCCATTCCCCCCCGAATATTCGACATCAGCACATATCCACATTATGATGGGTTTTACCTTGCAACAATTGCATTTTTCAATTCCAAGTGAAGACCCTTGGACTTGACAAGCCATCCATGCCATCAAGTATGAATACTTATAACATATGTTCATTTTAGGTTCCTAGGAAGGTTCTCCTCGGAACAATTTTTTATTGTCATTAGCACCTCCGAGGGTGATGCCTATTTCTACTTCACCAATTATCCAGCTACATCATAATTAGTACTCATATACTTCTTATGCTCAGACAAAATCCCTCACTATTTTGTATTGTAAAATTTCCTTTTCATCATGCACGAGCATGGGATATGTCACCTCATTTATATAAATCAATAACATTTCCAGGGATGATTATGTTTTCCAGGTGGGTTCTCTTTTCCTCTATAGGATGTTCTTGTTTCCACACTCTCTCTCTAGAAAGAATCAATTTACAAGCAACACAAAACGATGATGTATTTTGGCTATACGTTTGCTCCTAACCTCACACATTAGGGAGAAATTGTTATCACCTATCACTTACATAGATATATAGGTGATCACTAGAAGAGTTATCAGTACAACATAACAAAGTTTTATTCCATGGCAATAATACACCATCCTCAAATGAGCACCAAAACTGTATAAATAGGGTTTTTTATGTGTTTGCACAACTTTACAGTGTGGATTTTGTGCAATCTACACAAATATTCCTTCAAAAGTTGTGCAAATCAGCTCGAAGTGAAATCTCAACCACATTCGGTGCAATTAATGCCAAAACTTCCATCAAGGGTACTCCAAGGCTGAGATACCAATCATCCTCGAGCTCCATACCCATTGAAAGCTAGTACTTTATTGGTTTCATGTCTCTTTAAGGCATGGGGAAACACATCCCAAGTTGCACTATTCACACTTGGAGCTAGCTTTAATGGATCTTGAACATTGGCTATAAATAGAAGCCATGGAGCAACATTCAAACAAGTGAAGTTTATGTAAGGTTGTGTTGTTTGAATGTTCCTTGAGAACCACATTCGTAAGCCATCATTTTGTACATCCATAGCCCATAGCAAGCGTATTGATCTCTTCCCATGAAGAGTTCTTACACACTTGTTTGCCAGGAGAGAGAGAAGAGAAGTTCCAAGGAACACAAAAGAGCCCTCCCAAGGAGGAAGGGAGAGTCAACTTGCACTCACTCATCCCCTAGGGTGTAACAACAGAGATTTTTCATTGGTATATGATCATCATTGCTTCCATTTTTATTATTGATGTAATTTCCATGCTTTCTACCTATCTCTTTTCCTTTCATAATGTGTTTGCAATGGTATTCATGTTTATGGACTAACTCTAACCACTTACGTGTTGCATAGCTTTCATCCTAAGTAAAAAAAAAGGTTGTTTTTGCTCACCCGAGTGACTCAAACAACTAAACATTCATCTTGGTGACTC